>JANVCC010000035.1:40888991-40915415 GCA_025345505.1 Todiramphus chloris collaris
GGGGCTGCATGGAGATGCATGGGGCTGTATGGGGCTGTATGGGGCTGTATGGGGCTGCACAGGGTGCGGAGCAGAGGGACGAGGTTGCCAATGTGCAGCAGGGACCCCTGGCTGGCTCTGCTGCAGGCCTTGCCCTCCTTTCCCAGCTCCCCACATGCCTGGGGAAGAGGCAGGGGATGGATGCTCAGGAGCCTGTGGACCATCCTGCAGTCTGATGTTCTCCTTCAGAGCAGAGGGACCGGCCTATCTGGGGGGTCTACTGAAAGCCACAGTTCCCCAGGCTCTCGCCTTGGCTCTTGGCATGGCTCTAAGGAGTGGCTGGAGGTGGCAGAGGGGGGTCCCTGGCACACCAGCATCCCTGGCTGGGGCTCTCTGCTGCAGTGCAGCAGCTCCAGCCTTGCTCTCTCCCGGGGAGCTGGCAGAGGGGATGCCTGCCTTCATCCTGCCTTCATCCTGCCTTCATCACAACACCTTCTCCAGCTGCTCCAAACCTGGCTGCTGGGCTGGGGAGCAGGATCAGCCATGGGGCAGAGCAGAAACTTGCTCCTCTCCTGTGCGGGGCTGCAGACCGTGGGCCTGGACACCCCTGAGGAGCAGAGGGCAGTGGGGTGGCTTTGCACCCACAACCCCACCAGAGCGCACCCACGGCTTGGGAGGTGAAGTGGGGAGGGAGGAACCCTCGACGCCCGTGTCCTCGCAAAGCCGGGGGAGATACGGATGCCTCTTTGGGTGATGTCCCAAGCAGGGAGCCCCATGTCTCCAGGGTCCCTTCCAACTTGCGATATGCTACGTTTCTGTGTCGCGACGCGTGTCGTGTGTCCATCCCACCCCCAGCTACGTCCTCCCTTCCCTGCTGCTGCTGGGCAAGGGCCACCCAGCACCGAGGCAGATGACATAATTCCCAGCAACTGCACGTTAATCACTCGGCCGCCAGCAAACCTCCTTTGCTCGAATCCAACTTCCCCCCATCCCCATCCCCAGCCACCGCTCCCCTCCCTGACATCACGGCCAAAGAAATAAAGAAATAAACCCAACAAGCTGAGGAAGGGGCTGATGATGGGGATGGGGGGAAAGAACCTGATCCTGCAGGGCACTGGCAAACAGGTTCTGGTCCCCCACCCCCCCACCCCTTGCCCCTCCCAGCCTCCCACTCTATTTTTGGGTGCTGTCACATCCAAACAGCCCCGCGGGGCCAAATCCGGGCGGCTGCGACTTTAGGCACAAACAAGGCTCCCTCCCCTCCATCACACCAGAAAGCGGCGCTGGCAGCCCATCCTCCACCCCCCCCCCCCCCCCCCCCCCCCCCCCAAACCCCCCGTGCACCCCACATCTCCCCAGGAACCCCCCCCCGCTCCTTGCCACCCCCACTACACCCTGTCCCACATCCCAGTACAGCTTCCCCCAGTTCCTCCCAGTTCCTCCCCACCCCGAGCCTTACTCTTGGCGGGGATGCTGGGGTTGTGTGCGTGCTGGGGGGGGTGGGGGGGGGTCGGGTCTGGTCCCCGGCAGCGATGGGGCAGCGATGGGGCAGCGATGGGGCAGCGATGCCGGCAATCAAGCGGCGTCCGTCGCGCAGCCCGGTGGCCGCTCCCGTCCGAGGAGTCTCATCTCATCTCCATCATCATCATCATCATCATCATCATCATCATCTCCTCATCTCATCTCGTCTCGCCTCATCTCGTGTCCCGTGTCACCAGCACACACACGCACGGCACACACGGCGCACACACTCGCAGCCACGTTTCCCCCCCCTTCTTGCGGCAAAACGGCGGCCAGCCCCGACCCCACCCCCTGTCAAAGCGGCAGCCTAACAGCGAGGAAGGGGAGGATGGAGGGAGGATCTGCTTGCCTTCCCTTTAACCCTTCCCTCGCCACCCCTCTGCCAGGATAGGGCTCCAGCGGCTCAGGACGGGGCTCTCGCTGAGGATGGTGGGGGATGCTACGTGGACCCCCACCCCACCACCTTCACCAAGCTCTGGGACAGGGGGAGTTCGGGGTCTGGGGGTGGCTTGGCCCCTGCAGCCTCCTCGTGTCACATCACATCCGTGCCCCTCCAAGTACCGCTGAGCCAAGCCATGTCTGTGTCCACCTCGAGACCATTTTGGCCCTTGATTCCCCCACCCCATCTCCAGGAGCAGAGCCCTTTTGGGTGACACAGCTGGAACCCCCCCCAGGGTCCTCCAGCCAGCTTGGGATGGGGCAATCTGTTACACCGAGAGTGGTGAGACCCTGGCCCAGGTTTCACAGAGAGGTTGTCGCTGCCCCATCCCTTGGAAACATTTCAGGTGGGGTTGGCCAGGGCTCTGAGCAACCTGATCTGGCTGCAGATGTCCCTGCTCCCTGCAGGGGAGTTCGGCTGGATGAGCTTTAATGGTCCCTTGCCACTCAAACCATTCCACGATTCTAGGATTCTATGAAATACAGACAATGTGGAACATGAAAGCTTTGTCTTCCCATCCCATGAAGACACCAAGCCAAGAGAGCTCCTGAGCTAAGAGAAGAGGCAAGCTCCTCAAACTCCTTACACAGATTAGCCAGAAAAGGGGCGTGCAAATGGCATGCAGATTTGGCCACGTACTCAAACCGAAGGCAAGGCAGCTCCTGATGGTGACGTAGCATGGAGCTGCCTTCTCCAAGGAGAAACGAGAGGTGCCAGAGGGAAAAGGAAAATAAAAGGCTCATGATATCAATGGATAGGAGCTCCAATGTATGGAGAGATGGGAGGCACGTGCCCCTTCCCCCAGCTTCACCCCAGCACTGGGGTTGCTGCAGCAGCGTTAGCTCCTCCAACACTCACCATCAGGCTCCAGTTTCTCCCCTTGGCCCCTTCCGTGGAGGTACGGTGGTTACACCAGCCCTGCTGACCCGTCGAGATGGGAGAAGAGGCAGGAGTTGCTGCCACTTATTTCTGCTGCTTTCCGGTGAAATGGCAGGTCAGGTAATTAATTATCCCTGCTAATAAGGCCGGACAGGCACTCAGCTGCTCCCACAGGACTGCAGGCTCTGAGTAGCCCTCCGCATAGGTTGCTGCTGGCAGAGCTCCAGGGGCTGTGCGTGATCCTCCTTGGATGGCAAAGGCAACTGAGGCCCTTTAACTTACCTACGGTCACCTTTGGGGACCAGGATTAAAGACTAGGACAAAGCCATCTCTCCTGTGGGTGGGAGTCTGCTGCTTCCCACCACCACTGCCAAGCAACGGAGCAGTTCAGTTCCTGGGTGGTCCTTCTGGCTGTTAAGTCAGGCAGGGCGAAGGGAGGGAGCAGGGCTACCGATGGAAGATGGGAGAAGGTCAAGTCAGACATGTCTGCTGGAACTGTCCCACCAGAAATGAAGATGTGCCCAGGATCCGGCAGGATTAATCCTGCCTGTTAAACACAGCCCCTTGCTCACAGGTAGCCTGGTCTCCTCTGAGCAGGGTGGTGCAGCCTCTTTGAGCTTCCCACGCTGCTGCCAGCCTCAGATGGACCACTCCGTAATCATCATCTGGCCACACACCTTCAGAATTGAGCACCAATGCTGAGACAGCAGTTCTTGAGGGGACATGGGCTCCAGCTCCCCTCCCTGATCCTCCAAGGGGCACTGGGGTGCTCCTGGACACCCTGATAGGGGATGAAAGAAGAACCCACATGTGTGTTCTCATTCCAGTGATGGCACATGCTCAGGCTGGGGCAGGGCCAGCTGTGTAGCTCAGAAGATGCTCTGCTGATGCTGCAGCTCTACCAGATCAACCCAGCATCCTATCCCTAGCAGCAGCTGTACACAGACACCCAAGGAACACTCTCCACCCCTAACACGCTCCAACAATTTCAGTTCACAGGGTTTCCTGATGGTGAGGTCTCTACCAAGACACCCAAGAAGACCAAGGGCCCAGTGGATGTACCTTTGATTGCTCGAGCAGCAGCATTTCCCAGCTCCTCTTCCCCACTGATGCTAAGAAGAGGTTTTTGCAGGGTCCAGACCTCAGCTTTGTGTGTCCCCACTGAGTCCATCCTCACTTTTCTTCAGCGTGCATTGAAGCCCAGAACCTGTAGGACATCTCAGAAGGTCTGGGTTCACTCAGCATTATCCTCTTCTCCTGTTTTGATTGCTGAGCCTTTTTCTAAGGATTATCCTGGGACTAGCACCAGGGCAGCGATTTTCTGCTCTTTCTTTCCGCTCCGCTGTCCATCCCTTCCCAAAAAGAGCTTTGCAGACGTCGCCTTTTCCTACGCCAGCCCAGGACGAGCGCTCTGTCCGGAGGACACTGCTCTGCCTCTGTTCCTCGTCCTCATCACGGCCCCGCTCACATCTCGAGTGGGCTTTGTTTTCCCTCCTTTGCCGAATGTTTTTTCGGGCGTCTTGATGCGGTTATCGTGCTCCAGCCGTCAGCTTGCAGCGAGCACCAGGGAGAAGGTGCCAACTTTAACATATGCCTGAACAGTTCTTTTCAGACATATACAAACTGGAACAATGCCTCGCTGAGAATATGCTTGTTGATGCAATTTGCCAACTGTGGTTTCGGATCTGCTCTTTTCAGCAAGTACCAACTATTTGTAGACGGTGCAGAATCTTGGCTAGCCGGGGATTGATGGGGGTCTCTGGAAGTCTCTCTCCAGGCGTGGAGGAAGTAGCAGGGAAGGCAGCCTAGGGCCGAGTCAGGACCTCCATGAGAATCACAGGAACTCTTCACATCGAACACTTTGCCTCCAGGAATCTCGATCCTTTTTCCCTTTGCTGTAGGAAGCAGCCAGCACTGGATGGTCACTCTGGTTTCTCTACCACATGAACCACGGACGTGTTCTCACTTTGGGTGAGCAGGACTTTGGTCAACTCCTTGCATCTCCTGCTTTCAAACATCCTCCAGTGCTTCCTTCATTGGTGGCACTCATCATTCAGGTCGGACATCATCAGGACATGGCTCTAGTGCATCTGGACCTAAGGCTGCCCAAGCACAGAGCCAGCTGGAATGTCTCTGCTTCTCCAGCATGCCCTTGGAAACAGGACTGACAAACCTTGGCTGGTGGCTGGACTCTCCCGAACTTCTTCCCGTGGATTTGCAGATACCATGACAACTTTTTAAGGAAGGGTTAGAAGATGATAACAAGGTGGGGTTGTGTCTAAGGAGGTGGGCAAGAGGGGTTTCCTCACCACCATCTATTAGGACACAGCTCTGCCCTTGCCCACATCTCTGCCTTCAGCTTGCAGACTCCCAGGGCAGGGATCACATCCTGTTCCCCACTGATGAAACACCTCATCAGCTGGTGGCATTGGACGTGGAAATGTCAACGAGTCGCTCCAAGAGTGGGAAGGTCAGCGTTTGGACTGCCTGTCCTCCGTGGAGGACTGCCAAAGGCATATGTGTTTAAGACAGCAAATAATCAAGAAACCATTGTTCATAGCAACCTCAGTGGAAATATTTTTGCGCGCGCGTGTGTGTGTGTGCTGGCATCCAATTTGGCAATGGTTACTCAGCACGAGTGGGCGGCCTGTCCCTTTCTCTCAGCTGGAGTCTCCTCCTCCTCACAAGGACCCAGAAGAAGGATGGAACTAGAGCAGATGGTTTGGGGGTGCTCAGAAATACCAATGCCAAGGGCTGCCTCATCCCCAGATAGAGCTTTGTGGCATGGCGAGCATGCTCAAGACCAAAGAGGTCTCTCCAAGGAACAAGGCTGTGGGAAACTCTTGATGGTTTCAGCTTTTGGTTGGATTTTGAGAAGGAGCAGAAATGGAGGTCTTTGGGGTATCATACGGAGTACAGGGTTCCATGGCAAATCTTCCTCCCCAAGTCCAAGGGAACTTGAAGCAGTGATGCTGAAGGGACACTGAGAGAGGCCATGCTGGTTTTGCTAGGAAAAGGTCCCAGGGCTTTCTCCAAGCGAGAATCCAAAGATGCAAAGCCCAGAGAGCTGGCCAAGACAGGCATGGTTCAGATCATCTTATCTTCGAGAGATCTGCCAGTGGAGAAACTCCCAGGATCCCATTGAAAGCTTCTCTGCTGCTCCTATCCCCGCAGGAGTGAATGGAGTGATTTGTCCCAACCTCCACCCACTTCCACAGCTCCCGGCATTTCGTTTTCTCCAAAGCAAGATGCCGCTGCTAGAATCAGCTGAGATGAAACCGAGCTGGCTCCTACACAACCTTGGGAGCTCAGGCAAGGTTGCTTCCCACACAGTGTCTTTCACCCAAATTAAACAGCTCTCAGCTGAGCTCTGCCATCCGTCACGCCCAGCCCGCAGGCAGAGATCGGTTTTGTCAGCTTGAGTTCACGTTTTTTTTTGTGAATCATGGAATCATAGAGTCACAGAATGCCTTGGGTTGGAAGGGACCTCTAAAGGTCATCGAGTCCAACCCCCCGGCAAGGAGCGGGGACATCTGCAACTAGAGAAGGTTGCTCAGAGCCTCATCAAGCCTGACCTTGAACATCTCCAGGGATGGGGCCTCCACCACCTCCCTGGGCAACCTGTTCCACTGTCCTCATAGTAAAGAACTTCTTCCTAACGTCCACTATCAACCTACTCTTCTCTAGTTTAAAACCAGTGCTCCTCACTGTAAACAGCCCTTCTCTAGCTTTCCTGTAGGCCCCCTTCAAGTACTGGAAGGCTGCTATAAAGTCTCCCCAGAGTCTTCTCTTCTCCAGGCTGAACAACCCCAACTGTCCCAGCCAGATCATCTCCAGAGGTCCTTTCCAACCCCACCATGCTGGGATTCTGTGATTCTGTGATCACTGTATATCCACAGTACAAAATAGCCTGTAGCCCTTGATGCAGCATCAAAGAAAGCAACAGCTGCTCTTACAAGGGTTTTGTTGGCCTTGGATTGAGTTGCATTAAGACATCCAGCTTCAGAGGAGTGAATGCCCTCGCTCTTTGTCAGTGCTGTCTGTATGTCCTCCAGCTGACCACACCTTGGTGTCTACATCAATGTTTTCTGAGCATCCCTCCAAGCTGCACTGGCTGGTTCAGCTGCCCATAGCACTGTAGGTACCCCTGGGGTATCTGAGACACAGAGGACTGACTTCTGGGCTAATTTTAGCAGCTCTCCCCTCTCCCACTCCATCATATCTTTGGGTGGTAAACGAACATCTTCCAGCTCTGTCTTGCGTAGGCTTCACCCTGGGCACACCACATCAGTCACTTCAGCAAGGCTTGTTGCTTTTGTTTCCTGTGGCTTTTTACTACAGGAAGGCTTTTGGGAGAAATCTTTGTTAATTTGCTTTCTAACTCACTTTTCAGATCCCCCTTCAGGGAGGGCAGCCTTGGCTAGCAGATCCTCCAGCCCCTCACTGCCTGCTCGCTGGAGAGCAGCCTGGGGCAATGACCTTAGACTCACAGCGCATTAAGAAAGGTCCTCGTTAGACAAGGCTGTTCTCAGAGACAGAGTTTACAGCCATCCTAGGCAACCGCCTTGGGCTTTTTCCAGTCCTCCAGGGAGAAGCACAGTCCCCAGAAATCAATAACTGAGTTCTTTTGAAAGTCAGCAGGACTTTGGCTTCATCTAGGCCAGTCTCTTCAGTGACTTCATCCTACTGAAAGAAAACAAGGGTCCCTAAATGAGAGCCCTGGGCTCAAGCAGCCTGAAGAGGATCAGCCCTGACCCTCTGTCCCATCACAAGGGGATGACTTGCTCCCTGCTCACTCCTGTGCCCCCGTCCTGGCCACCAGCCTGCCTACACAGAGCTGGGCGAAGAGATCCAAAGAAGGTTTTGACTGAAAATACTTTGGGAGTTTGTTGAGTGGCAACATCACCCTGAGGCTCTGCTGAAGCAGGGAGAGTCAATCCGTCCTTCCCACATAGGGTTCAGCCCCCAAACCCATTTATTCTTCAGCTATTCTCCCTTGTTCTCCTTAAAACCAGGAGTTCTTTCCTGCCTACATCACCCCACAGGCTTCTTATTTAACATACACTCCAATAAACACCCCAACCCCTCCCCTATCTCTCTTTTCCCCTCCCCAAACCATCCAAAATAGCAAACACAGCTTGCCTTGATGTTAATCCCTCTCCCAGCAGAGCTTTCTCTCTCTACACATCTGGACTACCAAGTCCCAGACTTCCCCCAAGCTTAGATTAACAGATTTGGAAGACCTTGTTCCCCTGCCTCATCCCCATCCTGTGTCTCTCCCATAAACAAGCAACTCTCCTGGGGGAGGCAGCCTGAGGACATCCTGTTGTAGTCCCACCTCCCAGCTCAGCTGGACCACGTAAAGCCCACCAAAGGTCCCTTCTGATGCTGAGGCACCACATAGTCAAAGCTACGCCTGTCCTGTGGAGAGCAGCCGGGTTTTGAGCCCGGTTTAACAGGGAAGATGCCTAATGCCCAGTGATGTGATGAGATCCTATGTAATTCTATGTCATATGCTTTATGAGCAAACGTAGCTGAGAGGCTGAGGGATGCATCAGCCAAAGAGCTCCACGTCCCACCAAGGGTCAATCCTGCATCCTGCTCGTGTGCCTGCAGTTCGTAGGGAACAAAGGAAAATTGAAGGAAGTCCAGGAAAGCACCACTTTTGTAACGGCCTGAGAAACCTGATCCAAGGCCAGAGATGTAAACAGGTCAGTCAGGTTTGCCCAAGGGGAGGTTAAGAGGTGAGTGGGTCCTGGACCGACACCGTTTGCGCTGCGAAGACCTTTCTGAGGGTTCAGGGCTCACCGGTGTAGCTGGGAAAAGGCACAGTGCAAGGCAATGGTGGGAAGATGTAGCTGCCTGAATTCCCAAGTTCACCCGTTTTTTTCAACAGTGAGGGGTGTTTTACCAGCTGGAGAACTTACAATTGGATCCTCTCCCAGTCTTTAAACCGAGCCCATCTGTGTTTTTAAGTACTGAGTTTAACCCCAGAAATTATGATCCGGATAGGAGAAAAAAAGAAAAAAATGAAGTCGTTAGTCACATTCTGCAAAGGTTCAGAGTTGACACCCGTTCACGACCCCTCGGGAAACGTAACGAACCTCCGCACCTTCCAGGAACAAACTCTGGGATGTTTGAAAACACTCTGGAGTGGTGTCACGACAGCTGAAGGTTGTAGGCGCTGTAGAAATAGCAAGGAGACTTTACGGTGACATGTCCATCCAAAGCCGTTGCTCTTGGGAATGCCATCTGGGATGGGAGCAGGAGCCTGCGCATTCCGCCGTCATGAAGAAAAAGATCCTTGTCCTTGCACGGAGGGTAAGATGACACTGTGGAGGTGGGGTGGGGAGTGATGAGGTTGTAAGTTTGCTCCTTGTTTCACTAGTTCTCAAGAAAAATCAGACATGTGACGGTGACCTTTGGGATGCAAAATCCTCCTGTGGGGATTAAATCACATACCCAAGCAAAGACAAGGGAAGTTTTCACCCATAAAAAGCGTTTTCTAGCTGCTGGAAGGTGACTTACAATGACTGTGCTTCTAATTCCTCACGGTGAGGGTGGTGAGACACTGGAGTAGGTTGCTCAGAGGAGCTGTAGTTGCCCCCTCCCTGGAATTGTTCAAGGCTAGGTTGGATGGGGCTTTAAGCAACCTGCTCTAGTGGGAGGTGTCCCTGTCCATGGCAGGGGAATTGGAACTAGATGATCTTTAAGGTCCCTTCCAACTCAAGCCATGACATGATTCTATGATTTTAATTTGTGCACCTCACTGTGCCCATCAGGAGAGGTGGCAGGGGCTCTCTGATGTCCTTTAGCGTGTGCTGATGGGACTATACCAGTGTCTGACAAGAGGTTACCGAAGACATTTTCTGGAGAGGGACAAAACTCTGCTTCATGCAATTTCTCCATGCCATCAGCTCTCTGCACACAGCCACTTGCCTTCCTTTTCTGTTTGGGTGATAAAGTCTCCACGGTCTGGAGCAGTGGATGCTGCACCCATGGTCCATGCCAGCACAACAGCTTCAGGAGGTTGCCTGCAACAGCCAGCAATGATCAACTCCAGCAAGAACCTGGGGATGTTCTGAAAGAAGGGGAACACAAGGAGCCATGGGGGAAGAAGTGCCAGAATCATTTAGCAAGAACAGAGGGGGTGAGGACACTGAGATGCAAGAGCTTGACCCAAGGAACCCAGATGGACAGCTGGTGGAGGTCTTTGCTGGTGCAGTGCCCTGCAGTTGCTGCTGCTCCTGATGCAATGAGTTGAGGTGACTAGAAAGAAAACAAGACCTTCACTTTCATTGCTTGACATCGAAGATAACTCATGATGTTTACTTAAGGAAGACAGTTTAGGAGGGATGCAGGCTGTAAATCTTCAGACATTATTGCTGGATGGGAGCCAAAGAGTCTCTCAGCTCTCTCTCTGAGGAAGGTCCCAGTTCGTCTAATGGGGTATCTGCTTTACTGATGAAGGGAACGATGTCATCTCCCGTGCCATGATGGGATGAACCATGGTGAGACCCAGAACTGGGTTATGGACCAGAGAGTTCTGGGTGCTTGGTGAGGTCACTTTCTTTGGACCTGACCCTCACCTGGGAGCCGATACTCTGACAATTGCTCAGCGCTGCCTCCTCCTCATCCTTCTCCATGATCCCACCACAAGCAGGCATCAGGAGCAGCACCCTGCCCCTTAGACATCCTTTTACAAGGTACGAGTTGTCTGCACCTCTTTGAGCAGGAAAGCATGGAAAACTTCCCAGATTACTATTAGCTACTGTTCCTGTCTGGAAGGAACGTGGTGATCCAAGTACCATGCTAAGGGATACGTGGAGATGAGGGATGACAGCCACGGCAGGTAGCACAGGTAGTTCTAGATATACTCCAACTGAATCTTGCTTCTACCACTTCAATACAGGCTTGCTGTGGTCCCTAGGACTATTTTTAGCAGGTGATAGGGATGGGGTCTGCAAGTCTCACCAAATACTGAAGCACCTTGAAGTGGCCTGTTGGAAACCCATAGGAAGAACAGGGAGATGGGGAGCTGCTGGAGAGAGTTCAGCAGAATACATGAACATGCTGGGTGAACCAGAGCATCTCTGTGCTGGGGCAAGGCTGAGAGCCCTGGGGCTGTGCAGCTGGAGAAGAGCAGCCTGAGAGGGGAGCTGAGCAATGCTGAGCAAGAGATAAAGGGCCCTGGGGGGCGAGAGGATGGGGACAGACTCTGCTCAGGGGTGCCCAGCCACAGGACAAGGGGCACCAAGGGGCACCAACTGGAAGCCAGGAGGTTCCATGTGAGCAGGAGGAGAAAGCTGTTTGGTGTGAGGGTGTGGGAGCCTGTGCCAGGCTGCCCAGAGAGGCTGTGGAGTCTCCTTCTCTGGAGAGATTCCCAACCCGGCTGGACCCTGCGCTGCTGGGCCCCCTGCTCTGGGTGACCCTGCTGGATGGAGCAGGGGGGTGGCACCAGAGCATCTCCAGAGGGCACTGCCAACCCCCACCATGCTGGGATTCTGTGAAAAGGAAGAGGGTGCCAACTTTTCTCTGCAGCGTGGAGGGACTGACTGTTTCTTCCCCTGCTTGAAGGACAACTCAGTGCGTGGCATTATAACTGCAGAGGGGAACATCTCTGCTCTCCTGCTATGATTGCTGATATGGTATTGGATTGTGTGATGGGTCACATCTATTGACCACAGCAGGCTATAAAAGAAACAACCCATAAATAACGCCTGACATCCCCAGCTGTGCCAGAAATCCTGAACAAAGGACTCCTGGGAAAGCTGTTGTTGATATTTCTCTGTCCCTCTCCTCTGGAAAATGCTTGGGACAGGTTTTGTTTAAGCCATATGACTGGCTGGGGCTCACTAAATGTTTTTGCAGGTGTTTTCTTGGCAAGGCTGACTTATCTCGTTCCTTAATCCAGCTCTTCCTGGAAGAACATCACCAGCCACATGGGAATGGGACATTGCTACTGACGTTCAGCCCCGTGCTGTTCCGATGGCTGCTCTCGTTAGCTCTGGAACTAGTATGTGGGCAGATGGTTTAGACAAGAAGGCAAAGACAAATCTCCTGTTCCTTCAGCAAAGCTACTCGCTGCTTCTGCTGAGTCTGTCCTTTGAATTCATAAAGCTGCATGATTTTGGCAAGGAGAACTGTAATAAACACATGCCAGGGAGGTTAAAGGGGGATCATTTTTGGATTGTGCTTTCTTAAAGAAGCTCAGCCTGAGATGATTCCGGGGTGGGGAAGCAAAACATGATCCCTGCAGAGCACCAGGGATCCATCTGGAGTTTCTGCCAGGATGCAGAGATTGGAAGGGTCAAGTGTCTGCCATTGGGAGCCGTGGTATTCGCGATGCTTGGGGGGGGGGGGGGGTGTGTGTGTGCAAGCTATGTCAGAGGACAGACAGACTTACAACAAGAGTGATGGGTCAGCACCCCATGGCCAGGGCATGAGGGACAGCAGACAAACCTCTCCATAAAGCATTTGCTGATGCTCCACTGGATCCCACGTGCTCTTTGTGGACTGACTGCAGTGAGAGACACGTGAGGAGCCGGCCAGGCACCCTGCCTCCTCTCCCCCCTCCCCCCCTCCTCTCTCCCTCCCCCTTTTTCTCGTTTTTACACGGTGGAAAGAAAAAGTGTTCCCCACATAATGATGACTCGGCCAACAGGTCAAGTCAAGCATGATAGATTTCATTTTCGAGCTGGGGTCAGGCAGCAAATTGCCTTAATGCTGCTGGCACAGAGATTGCTGTGCAAATGAGGTTCCCCCAGCATTGCCCGGTCTCCTGGACCTACCCTTGCTGCAGGAGCAACGCTTCGGGTTGCTGGGGGGCCAAGGGACCTGGCCACAAGCAAAGAGGCTTTGAGAGCAGCATCACTCTTGTAACTCATAGCCTGGGTGCATTTCCCACTTTTTAAGGGGCCACGGCCATGTGTTTTCCTGATGTAGGAGTTATCTCTGCTACTGAAGGCTCTGCAACGTAGTACGGGGCCCACGGGGTCCTGCATTTCCATGGCAGGAGGGAGGAGGCAGAAAACGACTTTGCTAGAGCAAGAGAGGGCCAAAGAGTTGCAGGTTTCTTCCAGGGAGTGGGGCTGGTATTGAGAAAGCTCCAGGAGACACCCAGGCCCTGATATGAACCTAGGAAATAAATCCATCCCATTGCAGAGAGCTGGAAAGTCAGCCAGGGAGGGGAAGGCTTATTTAGAGAAACAACCGTGGGCTGCCTGCCCACATCAGGCTTTTAGCTGATGATCTGCACGTGCCATATGTGGGGGTGGCTGGGGGAAGGAGTCCACTATTATAAGCCTTGCAGCTTCTCTACCAAACTCTGCTGAAGGCTGCGGAGGGCCCCGACCCAGTAAGATCCCATCTCTGTTGTCGCCTTGTCTGACCTTGACCAAATCAGAGACAACCCCGTGGCAGGTCGCTGATGGCAGTTCCACGGGAGACTGGGATCCTTGGAAGGGTAACTCAAGATTTCAGGCGTGCCCAGGAATCCTCATAGGTTCCTGAGCATCCTGGGCGAGTGAGAAGAATGCAGGAAAAGGCTGTGCTAAAGTGAGGGGTGGTCTGGAGAGGGTGGAGATGTGTGGATTCACCCAATCCTGAGCAGAGTGCAGTCTGAAACATCAATGATCCTCGGGATTAGTGGTGATCTGGGTGTGAATTCATTCCCTTTATGCTTATCATTCCTCCAGACGTGGCCAGCACCTGGCATTGATGTGGATCAGCATGGGATAATCTCTTTCCTTCTCCATTTCTGCCTCCGTTAAACACCTCCTGCTCTGGGGAAGGCTCTGTCCATGCTCATTAAGGTGGGTAGATCTCCTGCAGGAAAGGGCACTTCCTGGCTGGTTAACAGAGGGGAGGACCCAGCAAGGACATTTCTTCTTTGCCCTGGAGGAGGATGCAGAGAAACCAGTACTCGGTATCCCAGGGGTTCCTGCTGTTCCTAGGGGGTGACAGGCATTCAAATGCATGGATGGAGACCTGGGGCCAACATGCTCAGAGCTTTTGGGGTCCCAGGCTTATCTGTGCTCTGGGGTCAACAACATCTGTTTGCATTGGAGCAGTGGGGAATCATGGAATCACAGAATCGTTTTGGTTGGGAGAGACCTTTAAAATCATCCAGTCCAACCAGTAACCCATGACTGCCAGGACACCACTGACCCATGTTCCTCAGCACCACAGCTCCACAGCTTTCAAACACCTCCAGGGGTCATGGGGACTCCACCACTGCCCTGGGCAGCCTGGGACAACCCTGGACAACCCTCAAGGGGAAGAAATTGTTCCTCAGCTCCAACCTAAACCTCCCCTGGGGAGACTTGAGGCCATTTCCTCTTGTCTTATCAAAGAGGAAGCTTTGGTACCATCCCGTGCTTGCACAGGGAATGGAGGTCTTGATCCTTGTTATTGCAAACCATAAAACCTTCCTCTGTGGGTTAGTTTGGTCTGTCCTGTTGGAGCTCAAATGTCCTTTACTGCCTTAGCTAGCTGCAGCTCCTCTCAGCATCTTGTGGTTGTCTTCTAGAAGGAAAGGCTGGGATGTGAGGGCTGAGCATCCATCAGGAATTAACACGTCCTCAGCAGGGTCAAAAGATGTGCTGCAGCAGGACTGTAGGACATGGGACCAGGAGCCTACCTGAGCACATAAACCTCTCCTAGAAGACACCATTTGACACAGATCAGAAGCCAATGGCTCATTTCACAGAATCATAGAATGTTCAGGGCTGGAAGGGACCTCGAAAGATCATCGAGTCCAACCCCCCTGCCAGAGCAGGGTCACCTAGAGCAGGGCACACAGGACAGATCCAGGTGGGTTTGGAATGTCTCCAGAGAAGGAGACTCCACAGCCTCCCTGGGCAGCCTGGGCCAGGCTCTGGCACCCCCACAATGAAAAAGTTTCTCTTTACGCTTACATGGAACCTCCTCTGTCCCAGCTTGCACCCCTTGCCCCTTGTCCTGTCATCGAACATCACTGAGCAGAGCCTGGCTCCATCCTCCTGCCACTCACCCTTTCCATAATGATAACCATGAAGGAGGTCACTCCTCAGTCTCCTCTTCTCCAAGCTCCAGAGCCCCAGCTCCCTCAGCCTTTCCTCAGCAGGGAGATGTTCCCCTCCCTTCACCATCTCTGGGGCTCTGCGCTGGACTCTCCCAAGCAGTTCCCTGTCCTTCTTGAGCTGAGGGGCCCAGAACTGGACACAGTATTCCAGATGGGGCCTCACCAGGGCACAGTGGAGGGGGAGGAGAACCTCTCTCAAACTGATTTCTTGCCGTTGTTCGTCTCTCACTCCCAGCTCGTGCAGAGACGGAGTCCTGCTGTCAGAGGGATGAAGCCAGTCCAGTACCATGACTTCATGGCTCTAAGAGGTGCTCCTCCTTTCTCCTCTCAGCCTAGCAGCTCTAGGAGCTGGAGGTAGGACACTGAAGCACTTGCCAGCCTTGCCCCACCAGGCTTGAAAATAGCCTTGAAAATACATTCGCTGTTTGCTACAACCTCTTCTTCTCATATGAGACTAGAGATGCTTTTCCTCCCTGGGATTTATCTGCAGGAGGTCACAAAAAGGAAAGAAACGGCGTTTGCCCTGAAAACACGTGCCCTGGTGCAAAACCAGCCATTGGGCCAATACTGCTGGTCCTCCACCCTTCTCTTCCTGCCTCTCTCTGCAAGGATGCACCATAACATGCCCTGGGTAAAGCTCCCAGGAGCCACTTGGCATGGAGGCAGTGACACCAGGGTCATTAGTGCAAAGAGCAATGAGGCCAAGAAGGCTTTCATATCTCAGTATCTTAATTGAAATGGTTTTCCTTTTCTCCCCCCTCACCCCTCCCCGTGCCCACCAAGTCGTTCAGGCTCCGTCAAGGGCACCCAGCTAATGGCTCTTCTGGCCCGGTGCTGTGCACACTGCATCCCTGATGAACCACACACATCCCTTTAATTAAATGTCAAGATATGCAGGGTTTTTTTTTAAGAGCCCTGTGCTCAAGAAGATTCATGGAGAGCTCAATTACCGTGTGGTGAGGAGATGGGGAGGAAGGAGAGCTTTGGGTAGGAAAATTGCGGAGAAAATGGGGTTTCTGGACATGCGGGGGCAAGGCACTGTCTTAAATTTGCCTTGGATGTGCCCAGACCTGTGCTGTGCTTCCCACCTCTCCAGACTGTGAAAACTGATGAATGCTGTGATGTCTCTTGAATGCAGAATAAAACTCATCTCAGACTTTTTTTTGTGTGATGAAACTGTTAAGCCCCCAGATGAGCTCAGAAAGCAGCACAATTAAAATAGAAAAAATGCTTATGGCCAGCCTGAATCTGCTGGGAATACTTCAGGCTGTTGATTTGCAAGGATCTACTAAGGCCACCTCCATGCGTGAGGTGCAGCTTCTTCATCTCCAACGCAACGGCCGGTCCTGGGGCATCGCCCCCAAGGGAAGCCGGACCCATCCTGCATCAGTGTGGACTATTCTGAAAGACCAAAACTGCTTTCATGCAGCAAAGGGCTGCCTGGCGTAACCCTTCAGAGGTCTGGGTAGATGCTACCAGCCTTTGTTGCTTCTCCACACTGTGTCCCTCTGAAGTCACCTCCTTCCCCGTTATAGATGCCCTGGAAAAGGCACCGGTGGCTGATGTGGAGTGGTTCCAGATGTGCTTTCTTGCAGCTGCTGAAGGGCTGGATGCTGATGCTGGCACTCCCAAAGGAGGTGTTTGGATGTTTCTGTACAGTTTGTTCTCCCGAGGAGGCTTGGAGGTGAAGCAGGAGGTGCAGCAGCACAGAGGGAAGCAGCAGCCAGGAGGGAGGGCTGGAGACAGGACGCGTTCATCGCCTCCATCTTCTCATGATCCAGTGCTAACCATAAATGCACGCAGCTCCTGCCCCAGGCCACCACCTTTGGTCATCTTCACCTGCTCTCTGACTGGCTGCTTCAGCCTGACCTGGCCAGAGGCAGCGTTGCACCTGGGGAAAAGCCTTTTTTAATCCCGAGAAGCTTTCAGGTCTCAACATAAATCTTGCAGTGATGACGGTGCGATTTTTCAAGTTACCCTGGTAGGATGTGATATATTTTTGTCAGCTTCTGGGGAGCCCACAGCATGAGCCAGCTCGGAAGACAGAGAAATTTAGTGTTCCAAAATAACCATAATTTCTCCTGGAAGGCACTTCAGCAGAGCTTCTCAGATGGCATCTGTCTCCAGCCCTAGGCTCCCTTCCGTAACCCTAGGGTGCAGTGGGAGCTGACACAGTCCATGTACACATAGACTGAAACGCAGGTGAGGTCTTCTCCACCAGATCCCACCCTGTCCACCCCAGCACTCCAAGCATAGCCCAGTTACCCCAGAGTGAACCTGGGGATGGGAGGTCCTGGACCACTTGTTGTGTAGGGAAACTGGCATGTTCTCCACATCGGATCACAACTCCAGGGGAGTGATGCTGGTGCTTCCCACCCTCCCTCCCACTGCTCTGCAATTCACAGTTGCTTTTCTCTTTCGATGCCTCTAATGGAGTGATGAAGGTGGAAGAAGAACATATAATGAAGAATCATGGCATGGGAACGGACCTTTAAAGGCCATCCAGCCCAACCCCCCTGCAAGGAGCAGGGCCATCTGCAGCTAGAGCAGGGTGCTCAGAGCCCCGGGCAACCTCCCCTGCAATGGTGCCAGGGATGGGGCAGCCACCACCTCTCTGGGCAGCCTGGCACATCCTCAGCATAAAAACTTCTTCCTTCTCTCCAGTCTAAATCTCCCTCTTTTAGTTTCAAACCATCACCCCAGGTCCTGTCCCAACAGGCCCTGCTCAAAAGCTCATCCCCACCTTTCTTACAGTCAGTCCCCCTTTAAACACGGTCAGTCTCTGCATCAAAATAAGGAGAATGGTCCCTCTATCTGTAAAGAAGGGCCACAGCACAGGGAAAAGGTGACTGGAGAGAATCATAGAATCATAGCCTGTTTTGGGCTGGAAGGGACCTTTACAGGTCATCTAGTCCAACCCCCTGGAGAAGCACGCCCCAGCTTCAGTGACACCCTTCAAAATTTCCACAATAAAAAGATCATATTTTAGAAACTGCTCGGGGAGGATGCTAAAAAGACACAGGAAGCTGACTGGACTCCCAAGACCACTGTGTTGATCTGAACCCAGTGGAAAGTCACCATGGGCTCCCCCAGCTCACCTTCACCCTTCTGGGATGCTCAGCCACGCACGGCCTCGATGAAGCTGCTCCTTCTCCTCAGTGCGTTTTTGGGGGCCTCTTCTGTCTGGGAGGCATCACAAATACGGTTCTTCTGGTGGGATCTCATTATGTGATGAGCTGAACATCTGGATTAAAATAGATCAAATAGTCACTAAATCCTAAATAAGCCTGAGAGCTCAGCGGCAGCCATATGCTTCCTACTGACAAGCTCAGAGAAATCTCTCCTTGCCACGAGCTCACACCACATGCAGTGTTTTACCCTCCTCCAACCCAGCTCTTGACAACAAACCTTCCTGCTCTTCCTCCCCAGCCGTCCCTGCTCTGGCCATCCTCTGAACCAGTAGCCCGAGGCTCTTCTCAGGCAGGGATGTCTGAGGGCACACATCACATCCGAGGGCACGCATCACGCCTGAGCTCTGTTAACTAGAAAATGGGTGGGCACCTACCCCGCCGTGCGAAAGATTCGGTGATAGCAAATAGAGGACAAACACTAATAAGGATCAAAGGGAGCTGAAAAAGAAAAGAAACGCAGAGCTTTGCTGCTCAGCATTCATGCTTAGCAAAAATCTTGTAGCATCGTGATAAATATTAATGTTTTGTTGCCTGTATGCTTTTGAAGCCACCGAAGGTCTAGTGGCTTTCAAGAGCAGCTTCTTCGTGATTGGGGAACCAAGGGAGGGTGGGGTGGACCCAAGGGTGTTGCTGATGCAGGAGAACGTGGGACCAGCAGAGGTGCTGCTCTTCCATGGGCATCACACAGGCTGCCTTCTGCATCCATGCAGGAGAGGACAACCCGTGACTGGTCTCAGCTTCACCGATGCTGGGAGTAGCTGAGTCTGCTGACACCATGCGTGGTCATCACTCCAGGGAGGACTCAGGGATATAAGTATTCAACACTGCTTTTATGGGCCTGGTAGAGCCAAAACTAAGGTATGGCCATTGATTGCCTTTAGGTCATGAGCCTTATTTAGCTTAGCAAGATACGGGGTAAGGTCTCATAAGGTCTTGGCAGACTCGTCTTGGCAGGAGCTTTTTTTTTAGATGGTTTTAGCCAGCACAGCATATTGCCCAATGGTCAGTAAAGGTCGAACAAAAAAGTAAGAGCCTGTCCTATAAGCCAGTCTGACAACTTGATGAGGTATGAAAATAGCACCAGTGACCCCCAACAACCAGGGCAACGCTCACACTCTCACTCAGCACCTCCAGTAAGAAATCTGGGGTGCGGGTGACTTGCCAGGATGACTCTGAGGAGGGGTGAGGTGGTCAGAAGTCTATGTACAGCGATCAGAATTGCATTATTAAATGGGAATTAGCAGTAATTGGGTAATTTGGATGGTACACGTTGGTCTCGCTGCAGCGAGGTTAACAAAAATGACTCGCTTGATTGTGACTCGATCGTTAATGAGACCGACGTTAAAACTCTCTGCTCTGTGCATAAGGTCTGCTCCCTTTTTTTTTCTGCCTCTGAGTTTTGAGTGTAACCCTTCACAAAGATAATAATTGGGAAATGGCATCGGCGGCTGCGTGTGGAAAAATCAGGACAGCCCATGACCTTGGTTGGCTGGAGAAATCCTTCCTCCTCCTTTGCCTCCTTCTCCCTCCCAGCACCTAGTTTGAGGGAGAGGAGGATGGTGGTGGCTGAGCCACACTAGACCAATCATTCATTATTTACTAATAATGAGATCAAATCCTATTTGGTGCGGTGTGTCCTACATGAAGCTGTCCCACTGGTGTCCCCTTCCCTCCATCGCCCATGGGCACTGTGGCACCAGGACATGACTGAAGGTGAGGGATGCCCATGGCCGTCTGTATGAAATACTTTCTAGGGGCCGAATTCTGCTGGGGGAGGTCCAAGGGACAAATCTGGAGTTGCTGATGCCTCTCGGCAGAGGGAAGGACTAAATATTCGCTGCTGGGACACACAGACTGAAGGAACCAGATCTCCATTTGCAGAGACATCTCCCCAGACTGCCCAGCTTGCTATATTTTCACAGAAAAGTGTTGGGTTATATTTTTTTTTTTGCTGTGGAAGGGGTTGGTTGTGCAGTGATAGCGTGGGATCCACGCTCTTCTTTTTCCTCCTGGGTGAGGTCTGATCCCCCCCCTGATTCTTTTGGAAGGGAAACAGTGGGTGCAGGAAAGGAAATGACATACCCCTGGAAGGGGAACTGCTGACTGAGGAGCCCCTTTCCCCGGCTTTGTTTGAGCTGGCAAACACCTTCCTCCCCCCCCTGCCCTGCCTGCCTTTCTTTTTATATCCTGGGAAAGGTCTGAATTTCGGGCCAGGGAAAGCGGTGGGGGAAGGAGCGGGGTGGTGGGGGAAGGGATGCTCTCCCCGCACAGCCTCTCCCGCCTGCGGTCCTGTCTGCTCGCGGCCGATCCCTTCTCCACGCGGGGTGATGGTGATGAGGAGCGACACTTGCCTGTGCGGAGCCGGGAGACGACAGCCCCCCGCCAGCCGCTCCCCCTCCTGCAGTCTCGGGGCCCAGTCGACATCGCCCCGGGGGGCTGCTCCCTCTGGCACCCACCAGCTCCCCGTCTCCAGCCCTCCAGCTTGGGGTGAGGCTGTCTGAGGGGTCCCGGGGATCTGGGGTGAGATGGGACCTGGTGTGGTAGGGTTAGGAAAAAAGCCTCCAGACACTTGCTGGTGGGGAGTCATCCCTTGGATGGGGCTGGGGGGTGCTGGAGGGCAGGAGCGTGTCTGGGGCAGGGACTCACGTGGCTGCAGAGTTGGGTGGTGGGCTGGAGGAAATATGCCCAATAGCTGAGGGTGAAAGGTGCCTGTTCATCCTGGCTTCATCTCATAGCTGAAATGCAAGCTAGGCTGTCCCTTCTCCATCCCCAGCCTCCCCTTCTCCACCCCCAGCCTTTCTTTCTCCACCCCCAGACTCCCCTTTTCCATCTCCAGCCTCACTTTCTCCACCCCCAGACTCCCCTTTTCCATCCCCAGCCTCCCTTTCTCTATCCTTAGCCTCCCTTTCCCCATCCCCAGCCTCTCTTTCTCCACCCCCAGCCTCCCTTTTCCATCCTCACCCTCCCCTTTCCATCCTCACCCTCCCCAGCCTTACTTTCTCTATCCTCAGCCTCCCTTTCCCCATTCTCAGCCTACCCTTCTCCATCCCCAACCAGCCTCCTGGTTCCTTCTGCTCTCCCTGTGCTTGGGAAAAGCTTGCTGCTGGCTGTCACCTGCTGGGCTGCCATGGGCTTGTCTTGTCTCCATAAAACCCAGCCCACTGGACACTTAGCCCTGTGCTATGGGGCTGAGCTCAGGAGTGACCCTCTTCTTCAGAGCACGGAGCCAGGAGGAGACAAAGGGGAAGCTCCATGTCTCCTGTTCATACCTAAGTTCAGGGTGGGGGGGAACCTGAAAACACCATCTGCAGAAATCAGACCTGATTTCTCACCCCCCAGATCAAGAAGACACCGGGCAGGGGACATGACCTAGTTTTTGATGGCAGCATTTAATATTTCCCCTGCAAGACCAGCCAACCCAGCTTCCTCTCCCTCCTGCTTCTCGGCCAAGCAGCCAGGCCGGGCTGGCCCGCTGCCTTCCCGGGGCTTAAGAGCTCATGGGCCTGGGGTGGAGGGGAAAATGTGACTGTGCAGCCTCACCAGGAGCCCAGATGTGCTGCTGATTCACCCGCTAATTGCGTAAGCCCCGGGAGCGGGGTGCGCTCGCAGCCGCTCGCTCCAGCGGGAGCTGCGCTGGGAAGCATCTGTTTCCTACTTGTTGTGGACTGGCACGGGGAGGGGGGGGCTGTGTGGAGGGACCACCCTTGGGGTAGGGGAAAAGGACCACCCATTGCCCAGGATACAACGTGGACCAGGGTAGAGGGCTTAGGTTGGGGTGTAGCCCCTAAAAACCAGAGCAGCAAGAGGTGAAGACCTGGAAAAGGTGACACTGGCATGCTACGGCTGGTGGCAACCAGGTGAGCAGGTCCAGAAAGCACTCAAGAAAGGTAAACAAAGGTGGCCAAACCAGTCCTCCCATCTCCCCGTTCCAAACCCAGAGGACTGTGTTGCCAAGCCTGAGTGATCCAGTGGCCCTCGCAAAGGGTCGAGGGACAGATCTCTATGGGATGCTCACGCACTCATTTGTGTAATCGTGTGGATATAATTTGATTATTCTTTCCTAGATGTTTAGCATCACAAAGGGAAAAGCTGCCTCCAAGCTGAGCCTTTGGAGGCACCGCTATGAGCCTGGTCTGGGGGAAGAAGGCTCAGAATCGGGGTCTGGAGAAGCTGCAGAACAGTTGATGGCATTAAAAATTTCCTGTCTTGGCCTATTGCTGTCTCCCCAGCTCCTGGCTCTGCCTGTGTCAGGAGTAAATCAGATCCAGAGATGCTGGGTTTCCTTAACACAGTCTGGGCATCACAGAGATCACAAAAGCTTTTTAAATTTTCCTTTGAAAGGATTCACTTGCCTTGGCCTGAGGTCCTGGAGGTCTCCATGGCTCACCCCATGCCTTGTCAAACAGGAAGACGCTGTACGTGGAAAGTCTTGGGCACAGTGTTTCCAGACGTGAAGATCAACCTGAGCCACTGCGGGGGTGTGCAAAGGATCTCTCCATTCCCCCAAGTCCACGAGAAGGAGCGTGGGGCACTGTTAATTTAACCGGCACTGCCTGGATGTGAAATCCTCTCCCAGCAGCAAATGAGTTGGGCCCTTCTGGAGTAGAGGCAAAGCCC
This sequence comes from Todiramphus chloris collaris, assembly GCA_025345505.1. NCBI lineage: Eukaryota > Metazoa > Chordata > Aves > Coraciiformes > Alcedinidae > Todiramphus > Todiramphus chloris. Next base: position 40,911,682 of record JANVCC010000035.1, read on the forward strand.
AGATACTGCTTTTGCTCCGGGGCACATGAAAATTCATTTGCTGCCTTCATCTGCAAGTTTGAGCCTTTGTGATTTTGCAGGCTGCTGCTTACGAGGATGGGCAAGACCTTGGCCAACCCTTTGAGGAGGCAACCTGGCTGTCTCATAAGCAGCAGGTACCAACTCAGAGTCACCACACAGTGAAAAGCCTTGGAACCGTCGGTTCTGGACGTAGCAAGAGGGAAGAAAAGCCCTCCAGCGTTGGAGCTGGTGGGTGCACACGTGAAGATGGGGGTGCTGGAGCCAGGCACGTCCTTCTGGGCTGCCAAAGGGAGGGAGGGAGGAGGTTTTTTCTTGAAAAGGGAGTGAAGGAAACGGCTCAATGAGTCATCCAGGACCCAGAGTGGTGTTTGGCTAAGCTGGGGGTTTAGTGCGATTATAAGCGGCTTTGGGAGCAGCGAACGCGGGAGTAGCACACGCAGACACACAGACACACACAAAAAAAAGTCAGGAAGGCAAACCAAACAGTGTCAGTGGTTATATAAGGGATTAGAGAGTCACCCAATTGTCAGCCGGCTGCCGTGCGCTCCCCGGCATCTCCCACCGCCCCGGCAAAGCACCGGTGGTCTTTTGGTTCATCCTCATCACATCTCGTGGAGAATCCTGGGGGAGGATTCGGGGAGGAGTGAAAGGAGATAACTCCTGTTGGAGGGACGACAGAGGAGGATTTGAACGGGGCTGCAAAATTATGAGTGGCTGGAGAGGGGATGAAGGACAACTCTTCATCGGCCCCTCTGCCAGGACATCAGCGTTAGGGATCAAGTGACCCACCAATGACACTAGAGCAGGGCAGGTTGCAGCAGAAAAGGGAACTGCTCCCCATCACATCTACCCTTAAACTGGGGAATTATTGCCCCAGGATGTCCCAAATACAAAAAAGCTTACACAGATCCCAAAACTTCAGCACCTGATCATCCCAAAAATCCTCTTCCAGCCAAAGATCCCACCTCTGCCTTAGGAATTGTTTGAATTTGAACTTGTGGGTGGCTGGGAGGGAATCGCTCCATGTTGGTTTCATGTATTTTTTTTGCTTCTCACAGCTCGTAGAGGTAGGATACTGTGCTAGCCAGATCATGAGCCGGATGGTCCATAGGATGGAGGGTCTATAGGATGAATAGGTCTGCCCCGGTCTGTCTACTCTTGTGTAGTAGGACACAGAGAGCACGTGGTCTCATAACTAGCTGCTGTATTGAGATTTGAGCCCTTTTCTGGGCTCAAAAATATTCCCCCAGGACCTTTCCCCACTCTAGTGCCCAGGAGAGCTGCTTACCTGGGTGAGCCTCACCTGCTCCTCCCAGACACCACCATTATCCATGGGTGGATCTGTCAGACCTGGAGGAGGAACACGGAGACGGTGCTGGGAGAGGACTGGCGCAAGGTCATCCCCAGAGACTGGCTGCAAGGTTTGGGGCAGCACCATCCCTCCTTCACAATGCAACGCCGAGGCACCAGGCCCTCCAAGCACCAGGAAGGACTTGGAGCCTGGAAGAGGAGCACCAGGTCAACCCAAGCACACCCACAGCGAATACCAATGCCATGCTAGCAGAGCTCACCCAAGGGAGCCAGAACAACATGTGCTGCACCCTGTCTCGCAGACACACGCTCCAAGAAAGACGCCCTGAGCCTGCCCTCTGTACTTACTGCTTTTTTTTTCCTTGTTTTTTTTTTTTTTCTTCTCCCTACTTCTATTTAAAAGATGAATTCCTCCGGCTGGAAAGTTTGCGCAAGCTTCAGCCGCGGCCGTTGCATCACACCGCTGCTTGATTTGGCCGGCGAAGCAGAACAGCCATAAGCATCCTGAGTTCATCTGGATCACTCGCCTCCCAGTAACACCCCATAAATAGAAGAGGGCTGGAGAGAGGTGGTGGGAATCTACGTGGAAACGCAGCACAGCTGGAGCAGAAGACGCTGCTGGCTGCCTCCTGCTGGGTCCACCCCTGGGTTGCAAGTGCTGCCTCTCATTCAGAGAGTGGTTAATTAGAGAGAGGGGTGATAAATAAGAGCTGGGACGTGGGATTTTTGCCCACTAATCTTCCTTTGTGGTCACATGACTTCAGGAGGTCTAGTGTCAAGAAATCAAGCAGCCAGCACCTTTTATAGGGGGTGGAGAGTAGATACATGACCATGTGTGGTCAGTAGAGAGCTTGTAGGGCTAGAAGATCAATTGCAACATTTTAGATGTTAGAGGTTACCTGAATTTTCCCTTTGGGACCATCTCAGCACAGAGCAGGTTGTTCTGGGAAGGTCTCTTCACCGTGTCAGTGTAAGCATTTGTCAGATCCTGACATGCTCTGCTCTGTGCCTCAGTTTCCCCTGCTCTGGCATAGGGCAGAGATATACACAGTGTGTGCTGAAAAGTCTGCAAAAACAGCTTGATGGAAATGATGGAGTTTGCTCCAGAAGAAGAAAAAATAAATCCTTGGGAGGAGATGTTTGCTTTCCACATGGAGTTTCAGTTTATCGTTAAAGCAGAGCCAAAAAAGCTTCTTTCAGACAGCCTATGAAGAAAGATTTCCACTTCCCCAGCTAAACAGGGATGTTTGTGTCCCAAAGCTTCCTAAGACCTCTTGTTACTGCTGGTGGTCTCTGTGGAGGGGAGGATCCCTCTGACCACCTCACCACCAGGACCAACAACATCTGCTTCCAAAGGCCATGCCCAGGAGGTCAGGGACAGCCTTGTCTGACCAGGAACAAATTGTCCTTTAACAACGGGACAAATGCAATAATGAGACAATAATCCCTTATGCATGCTAGAATTAGGTAATTATGTTCTTCAGGTGGCCACTTTTGCCTTCAGTGGCTTCTCCTCTCTTGGTCATGTAGTGCTTTCCAGCTTCTACCCTTTGCTTGCTCACATTCATGTCCTCATGCTGCCATTTTTGTCCACATTTCCAAGCTACCAGCTTCTTTGGAGTGTCCCATGAAACTTGGTCTCATTCCTCACCCCCTTCTGCTGCTTTGTTACCAGATCCCACTTTCATCTGGAGGTTCCTCCTGACTTTCTGAATGCTCCCATCCGTGTTCTTGGCCTCAGTGCTTGGTGGAGATGAGTTGAATTCCTCCTGCCCTTTGTTTCCCAGATGGAGGAAGGATCGGGAGTGTGAATCAGGTCCTGCTTGGTGGAACACAGACTTATCCTCCAAATCGAGGACTGAAGGTAGTGGCAGCCAGCTCTTGGATGGTGAGAGAAGATGGGGGAGAAGGTCCAGGCAGGCAGGCAGGTTGAGGAGGTCCTGTGGCTGGTTTCATCCTTCCCAGAGCCTGCTGAGAAGGGTTTTTATTACTGCTAAGAGCAGCTTGGCTTCATGCATGTGGAGCTGGCACTCATCTGCTAACATCTGGTCTCAGATGAAATCATCGTCCTGTCGTGGGGGGGGGGGCCAGGGCTGATTCACTTTGTTGCGAGTCCTAATTAGGCACAACATGCTGCCTGATTAGTGCTTGTGTTTGGGAGAAAACACTCGGCTGGTTAGTGGCCCATGAAGGAACGGTGGATGGAGGCAGAAGAAAGCCCCCATCCCTCCTTGCCAGCAGGGCCAAATCCTGGCTGAACCTGGGTAACACCAGGTGTGGACCATCACATCTGACAGTTCTCCTGGCCTTATTTCCATGCCTTTCAGGTGCAACCTCACTCATCTCTTTTTCTCCTCTCCCATCCCATCCCATCCCATCCCATCCCATCCCATCCCATCCCA
>JANVCC010000035.1:40915425-40946619 GCA_025345505.1 Todiramphus chloris collaris
TTTTTTTTTTTTTTTTTTTTTTTTCCTGAATGAAAGGCTTCCCTGGAATATTCAGCTGCCGTTGCAGCTGGCTCTGCTCATTCATATCCCCACCAGCTTCCAAAAAGTGCAGGTGCAGACAAGCCCATTTCAATTCGGCCGAGACAGGAACTGCCGCAGCCCCCTTGGACGAGAGCATCCCATCGCTGGTGAAATACTCAGAGGGGGGTTGGGGGGTTCTCCGTGACCCCGCTCTGCCCTCGCTTCCCGTTAATTATAGCAGCATCACGCTCCCGGCCACGTGGGCTGCTCCATTCCCAGATGCCCCCCGGGGAAACCGCAGCCGCCTCCAGTACCTCGGACCGCAAATAGCTGGTGCTGGAAGGAGCAGAGCATCGTACCCTGGCAAAGGCAGGACAGGGGGAGATGGGCCGACCACGGGTTTCTATGACAACCTCTCCAGGTGCCACCGGTGGAGGGGATGCAGGTGGAGATGCCTCCTGGGGCAGGGGACCAAGGGGATGGGGATGCTGGGTTGCCACGGGTTTGGGGTTTGCGGCGCGTCGGGGAGGTGGCAGCTCTTGCGCTGGAAATCTCCTCTGGCGAATGTCAGAGCGAAGCTGGGAATATCTTACACAGCTTGTTTTGTTTGGCCAATCTCAGCAAGTGAGCTCACGTCTCCTGCAGACCTAAGGACAACGTGTGACAGCAGCCGGCAGGGCCGAGCGGATGAAGCTGGACGGGTGTGGGGGGATGGGGATGTGCTAATGGTGTGTCCTTCACACTGGGAAGACCCCGTTTGCCTCCTGGGACCTGGTGGACCACATGGCCCTTCCCCAGCGTTGGCTCCGCACGGCCTCGAGGAGCTTCCAGCTCCCACTGGGACTGCAGATCTTAATAGGCTGCCTGAATCTGGGCCAAAATGTTTCCTAGCTGCTAATAAACCCAGACGCTCTCCTGGGAAGGTAGAGAGGGAGGAAGAGCAAAGCAGAGACAATTTCAGGCTCCAGCACAGACTTTATTTAGAATGTACCTGGTTTTTTCTGAGGTCCTCTTCTTTCCCTTTTGGCCTCCCTTGGATCTGCCCTGCTGGCATCCCATCTTGACCTGCTGCCAAAGATGCTGAAGGATCTCTCCTCTACCTGAGGGACCTCTCAGCCCTGTGGTGGTACAGGTCCTTCCCATCCTGAGGGGGTCATCATTTTTTCAGGGTCCCCGTCCTCTGTATGCTGAAGGATAATGTTTCTATTCAAAGCTATGAGCTGCTGGCAGAGGAAAGAGCCATGGGGGCCCAACTGCAGCTACTCCGCCCAGTGTAGGTTTTTTCCTCATCTAAGGTATATATGCGTCTTAAGAACACATCAACATCAACACCCACAGTTGGAATGGAAGGATCTGGTTCCCAGCAGCCCGTGTTAAGTCTCACAGAGGAAGAAAAACTCCTTGTGTTCCCTTCTTCTGGCCTGGGCTCAGTACAGGTGCTGTCAAGCTCAAGACTTGAGATTCCCTGTTGAGCTACGGACAACTCTGCCTATTGGCTGGGAGAGCAAAAGAACTTGGATGAGTAAAATCCTCTGGAAAAGGTCTGTCTGTCTCGGTTGCATGTTCTGCTGTGTCCAAGATCGTTATCCTGGGGTCTGGGCTTGAGAGGAAGGTTTGAGAAGTGGAGGTTGGTGGTGAACCTTAGTTCCTATGGTCTACAAGTTCATATGGTCCTTGCTACGGATGATCCTTTGGCATGTGAAATGTGGAGTGGACCACCTCATCCTCATTACACAACTGTATGAGATTTTTAGGTGGTTCTGTGTCAGGATTTTTCTGCTCTTCCACACAAAGAGGAGACCTAACAGGCTAAGGGAACACTTCAGAGAAACATTTAATGTCAAGGGTTCTCTTTGGTCTGCAAGGCTGGGGTTATCTCTTGGGTGTGTTTCAAGAGCAGGGTCTTGTTCCATGGAAGTGGCTGGGCTGACCTGGGCGTTGCTCATGCAGCTCAGAAATGAAGCTGAGCCACCAGTCATTTCTCATGCTGCTTTGAACAGCAGGGTGAACGATTTTCCTGGTACAAGCAACCTTCTAGCAGAGGGTACTTATGTACTCTGCAAACATTGCTGGTGCTGTTTGCATAAGCAGTTGACTTTGTCTTCTATTGTGTTTATATTTACCCAAAATACCTTGGTCTGCTGGTGAGTGGCAGGTCTCTTGGCTGGCTGCAGAGTAAGAAACTTCTGCTTTGTGCAAATCCCATCTGCCAGCCAGGCAAAGAATTATGGTGAGGAAATTTAGGAAAGGAGGAAAGAACTAAGACATCCAGCAGCTCTGGGGAATGACCAAACAGGCCAGGAGACCTGACCTATGCCAAGTGCCTGCTGTTTCATGAGGTACCTGAGATGAGATGTGTTCCTATGGTCAGAGAGAGATGTAGGAACTGGCTTCAGTTCTTAGCTGGTCCTTTCATAGAGTCATAGAATCACAGGATGGTTTGGGTTGGAAGGGACCTTTAAAGGCCATCTAGTCCAAGCCCCCTGCAGGGAGCAGGGCCATCTGCAGCTAGAGCAGGGTGCTCAGAGCCCCGGGCAACCTCCCCTGCAATGGTGCCAGGGATGGGGCAGCCACCACCTCTCTGGGCAGCCTGGCACAGGCTCTCCCCACCCTCAGTGTCAACAATTCCTTCCTTCTCTCCACTCTAAATCTCCTTCTTTTAGTTTAAACACATCACCCCTTGTCCAACAGGCCCTGCTAAAAAAAATTGTCCCCATCTTTCTTATAGACCCTTTTAAAGTATTGAAAGGCCACATTAAGGTCTTTCCCCAAGATATTCCTGAAGACAGTGGATGACACCATGTTTTCCAGTCTGTCAATGGGTCTTATGGGTGATGAGGACCAGTTTTCCAACAGTTTTTTTTTTTGACAGGCACTCTCCCATTTTAGCTCAGCCCTGGGCTCCTACTCCCTGCCCAAGCTTCGCTGGAGGAGTGCTGGTCTCCACCTTGGCCATAGCCATGCCCATGCCTGGCCATGGATCCTCTGGCCCTGACCTGGGGGTTGACTTCACAGCTTAGTCTTGGACCTGTCTCATCACCATCAACTTGCCTGATGATCTACCCTGTCATCCATGGACATTTCCTGCTCATCTTGCCTGGGTCCTGTGAAGTTGGGCAGCAACTGGCAAGGTCTACCCTGCCTCTGTGCCATCTTCCATAGCTCCTGGCTCTCCATCCACCCTGGGGTTGTGGCCTGGGACAGTGCCCATCACACACTGTTGAGCTGGTAAAAGCTGTAGCCCATCAGAACTGTTAAAATTTAAAAAGAAGTAGGGCAAGATCTGCCCAACCACTGGACAGGAGACTCCCAAAGAAGGAGTGTGATCCTAAAGAGAAGAAACATGAAACTATACAATAGCAGGAGCCATCTGGCAGATGTCTGAGGATCCCCATGGCCCAATGATCTGTGTTTTTCCACAGAGCTGGATCTGCTGCGTCAGTCCATAGCTGGGACTTGAAACCACAGCAGTTCATCAGCCAGCGCTGGAACAACACGAGAGAAATGTCTGGTTATGCTGTGTCAGGTCCCAGCAGGGTGACACCAGCATGGTCAGCACCTCTTGCTGGAGCCACAGTTCCGAAGGGAAAGATCTAGCAACTAGAGAGCAGCCCTGGGACAGGACTGGCTTTGCTCTTGCTCTCTGTTGTAAGGAGAAGGATGAACCAGCTCCAGGGCTCAGCTCACGAGTCTACAAACAACGTGGAGAGCAAGTTATGGTTGCTGGCTCAACCTCACCAGAGCTGAAGGGACTAATATTCTTCACCATGAGGGTGGTGGAACACTGGAACAGGTTGCCCGGGGAGGTAGTTGATGCCCCATCCCTGGAGATACTCAAGGTGAGTCTTGGCAAGGCTCTGAGTAACCTGGTCTAGCTGAGGATGTCCCAGCTCCCTGCAGAGGGGTCGGAATAGATGACCTTTAGAGGTCCCTTCCAGCCTAAACCATTCCATTGTTCTATGAAGGAGTTTTGAAAGCATCAGATCGAGTGGCCAAACGTAAGGTGTTAGGACAGCAAAGCAGCCTTGAAGCCCTTACTGCAAATCCCTTCCCAAACACCTCCCTCGCTCTCCGTGCCCAACTCTTCAAGCTACGCCCTGGCTCCAAGGAGCGACAGCGCGTTCGTAGCCAAAACACCCTTCCCCGTAGCCTTTCAGAGCAGCTCTGAGCTGGGTCCTGAGAGCTCTGCTGCGTGGCCAGCTTCTGATTCACCCCTCAGGTGAGAGGCCTTTGCCACGGCCGGAGGGACAGGTCCCCCATTGCAGAAGGGGGAAGGGTGCAAATAAACGGCGGCGGGCGCGATGTTGTTAAGGCGCGCATTAGCGACGGCTAATTAGCTCCCGCGAGCCTGGGGATGGATTATCCCACCCGTGCTAAGCAGCTTAGCTGGGGTGGTAGCACAGGGAAGAGCCAGGAGCCGAGAGGGAGCAGCCAGCTTTCGACCCGCCGAAGATCAGCCGTGTCCGAGCAGCGGGGAGGGATGGGAGCTGACAGAGGTTTCCCTGCTCCGGCCGCTCTCTCAGCCGGTACCGCTGGGGATGTTTTGCTGCCGGTGTTGCCGTTTCCCCTCCTCGGTGTATCCAGGAGCTGGGCAAGTTGTGGGGTAGCTTTTTTTCCCTCCTGCTAAAAGAAGGAGAAGAGAACTCAGTAACGGTGGCTAATTCACCTGCCATGCCCTGGTTGCCACCTCCATCGCCTCGCCGAGGGGCTGGGCAAGGAGCAAAGTGGCCGGGGGCCTCTTTCAAGCTTTCCCCAGGCCTGGCAAGCTGGGAGAGGGGCTGTTTGTTGGGAAGCAATGGCCTTCTCTAACCTTGTGGTCGCCCTCCAAGCTCTTGGGGATGCTTCACTCCTGTTGCCATAGAAATGCTGCACGGAGGGGATGCGAGATCTGCTGCTGCCATCTCCTGGAGGAGGAGTGGATGGCGAGGGGTGTTTTGGGAAGAGCACAGGCAGCTGGGGGGATGCTCCATAGAATCATAGAACTGTTTTGGTTGGAAGGGACCTTTAAGATCATCAAGTTCAATCATTAACCCAGCACTGCCAGGTCCACAACTAAACCATGGCCCTCAGCACCACATCTCCACAGCTTTCAAACTCCTCCAGGGATCACGGGGACTCCACCACTGCCCTGGGCAGCCTGGGACAGCCCTGGACAACCCTCAAGGGGAAGAAATTGCTTCTCAGCTCCAACCTAAACCTCCCCTGATGCAACTTGAGGCCGTTTCCTCTTGTCACTTGTTCCTTGGGAGAAGAGCCTGATTCCACCTGGCTCCACCCTCCTGTCAGGGAGCTGTCAAGAGCCAGAAGGTTTCCCCTGAGCCTCCTTTTCTTCAGGATCAACAACCCCAGGCCCCTCAGCCACTCCTCAACAGACTTTTGCTCTAGATCTTTCCCCAGCTCTGTTGCCCTAGTCCTGCTGACCACACCAGTGCCGATCCAAGTCAGGATGCTCTGTGCCCTCAGCCCAAACCTAGGCCCTGGTGCATTGGTGCAGTGCTGTTTGTACCCCAGCAGCACTCAGCCTCTCATGGCCAGAAGCTTGCAGAGCATCATCACAAATCAGGAGGCTTGCTGTCAAACAAACCATCAACAGTTCAAATGGCCAGGACCCCGAATCATGCCCAAACCCACCTATGTACTAGTTTAGGTTCATCCTTACGTAGCCTCATCCTAGGGAGCTTTGGGCACATCTTCTGCTGGACTGGGATCTCTGGGAGGGCCGTGAAGGGTCGGTGAGGTCAGCTCAAGGGTGAAGAATGGCTTGGCAAGGTCTGCTTTTGGTAGGGAAAGCCCAGAACCAGTTAGTCCTGTCCTGAAAGCACCAGTGGAAGTGGCAGCCAGGAAGCACAAGCAGCAGCACGGGGTGGTGTGAACATCAGGCAGATGGGAGGGGATGGGTGTGAGGTTCAGCTGCCTGCCAGGAGGCAACACAGACAATGAACGTGGGCCGTGTTAGAAGCTGCAGGTGGTTGTTGTTTCTCGGCGTTACGGCTGAGAGCTGGAGGTTTTCTGCAAGTTGAAGTTTACTCTCATCTTTCTTGTCAGCAGGAAGCCCACAGAGATCAGAGACCGCAGGGCAGGGTGGGTGCTTCATCCAGGTGGAAAACCTGGGATGTGGGTGGCTGCCTTGTAGTGAACTGTGTCACAGAATCATGGCATGGTTTGGAAGGGACCATAAAGATCATCTCATTCTAACCCCCCTGCCACGGGCAGGGCCACCTCTCACTAGAGCAGGTTGCTCCAAGCCCCATCCAACCTGGGCTTGAACACTTCCATGGATGCAGCATCCACAGCTTCTCTGGGCAACCTGTGACAGGGTCTCACCACCCTCAGAATGAAGAATTTCTTCTTAATATCTAATCTAAATTTCCCTTCTTTCAGTTTAAAGCCATCACCCCTTGTCCTGTCACTACACTCCCTGATGAAGAGTCCCTCCCCAGCTTTCTGCCAGGCCCCTTGAAGCCCTGCAAGGCCCCCAGAAGGTCTCCCCTTGGGGAGCCTTCTCCTCTGCAGGCTGAACCCCCCCAGCTCTCCCAGCCTGGCTCCCAGCAGAGGGGTTCCAGCCCTCCCAGCATTGCTGGGGCTCCTCTGGCCCCGCTCCACCAGGTCCCTGTCTCTGCTGTGCTGAGCACTCCCGAGCTGGCCCCAGCACTGCAGGGGGGTCTCTCCAGAGCAGAGCAGAGCAGGAGGTGAGGTGAGTTATGGACCAGGCTGTTAGGTGACAGGGACACAACACGGGTCCTGCTGCAGCACAGCCTGGATTACTGTAGTTGGTTGTTACGGGGACAAAGTGAGCAGAGCTGAAAGGTGGGACTACTTGTGCTAATAGCCAAAATTATTGCAGGACTAAATGATTTTAAATGGGGGTAACCTGACTCTGTGCTGGGTTAACATCACCCAGGAGAAGATGTTCTCAGGACCTGCTATGGCCCTTGGGATGTCCTCATCCCACTGTGGGGTTGACTTTGCACCGGAATGGATGAGAGATGCTTGGATCACCCAGCCAGCTCAGCTTAAGCTTCAGCAGCATCCCCTGCAGTCCCGTCTGCAATGGTTTCCCCATCACAACCTCTCTTCTTGCTTGGGTCTTACCCACCACGAATCCTGCTGCTCCCCCTTGGCCACCTGAATCCTGCCCTCCCAAAGAAGCTCATGTAAAGTGTAAGAAGCTCTGTTCTTGTTTGGTCTGTTCTCCCTGGTGACAAAAGGAAATGGCCTGAAGTTGACCCAGGGGAGGTTCAGGCTGGATCTCAGGAAGCATTTCTTTCCAGAAAGGGTTGTTGGGCATTGGGATGGGCTGCCCAGGGAGGTGGTGGAGTCACCATCCCTGGAGGGGTTTAAGAGGCAGTTAGATTTGTGCTTAGGGACATGGTTTAGTGGCTTTTGATAGGGCTGGGAGTAAGGATGGACTTGATGATCTTGTAGGTCTCTTCCAGCCAGAACTGTTCTATGATTCCCTGATTCTATAAGCTCACAAACACCAATCCAGAGGAGCATCTTCCTCACAGGACAGAGAAAGAAAATGAGTCACACAAATGTTCCTCAGCTCCTCTGGTGTGGGCGACTGTCCAAAGGTAACCAGGACAACCAGGGCACTCGTGTCCTGCACTGTGTAGCACAGACGTGACTGCGGTACCCACGCTCCCGATTCCAGATTCCCTTGCCAGCCCCAAACGAGGCCACCGTGCTGCTCTGTCCCCTGACCTTAATTTGATGCTGGCAGAAATTTTCCTTTGAGAAAACCCAGCAATCTCTGTCATCTGCGGTGACCCTGGATCCACCTGACGGGGAGGTGTTTCAGGAGGAGGTGCCAGGCCCTCCTACAGCTCATGTCCCGTTGGTCCCTGAGCATACAGTGTGATCCTCTCTGTAACCATTTCAGTCCTGCTTTTAGGTCATCTCAACTGAATTTCAGGCTGCTAAAATGGTCTGAGGGGAAGACCAAAGGGAATCGTGTCTCTCTGCTGCTGGCCTGCATCCCACACTGTAGGTCTGAGCAGGACCTGCTGGTTTCAGAGACAACCAACATCAGCTGGGCAAATCACCACGCTGAAGAGGTAATAGCTGTGAAAATCCTGCCGTGTCCCTTCTCTGTACTCCAGAGCATCCAGTCATGTATCTTGGCTGCCACCTCAGCATCCAGCCTCGGCCAGAAGAAGCCCCTGAATTCACCTTGTCTCCTATGTACATTGGCAGCAGAGTCAAGGAGAGGTTGCATCCAGCTCTGGACTCCCCAGTACAAGAGGGACAGGGACCTGGTGGAGCGGGGCCAGAGGAGCCCCAGCAATGCTGGGAGGGCTGGAACCCCTCTGCTGGGAGCCAGGCTGGGAGAGCTGGGGGGGTTCAGCCTGCAGAGGAGAAGGCTCCCCAAGGGGAGACCTTCTGGTGGCTTCTCAAGACTTCAAGGGGCCTACAGGAAAGCTGGGGAGGGACTTTCTTGAAGGGCTTGTAGTGACAAGACGAGGGGTGATGGCTTCAAACTGGAAGAGAGGAGATTTAGATTAGAAATTAGGAAGAAGTTTTTCACTGTTAGGGTGGTGAGACACTGGCCCAGGTTGCCCAGAGAGGTTGTGGCTACCCCAACAGTGGATGCATTCAAGACCAGTTTGGATGGGGCTGTAAAAGTTTGGGAGCATGACTCTTACCCACAGGGAGCCATGCAGGAGAAAGAGAATCTGAGCCCCACCACAGCATCGTGTTGTCCACCAGCTGCCGAGTTGAGACGCCACCTAGGAAATGGAAGGGTTCCCTTCAACAATTTCCCTACTGGACCATTTGAGCTGGAGACCCTACACCTGTCCCACCACATCCCAATGTTCTAGGGACCCTTCCACGGCTCCCCAAGGGAAAGGAAAGTAACTCAGAGCGCAGGCTGATGTGCACTGAGGCACTGGGACTGAGTGAGGTCCAGTGTCCCTGTGAGGGGTGGGCATCACTCCTGAGGGGAGAGGCTGAGAACAGGAGGCTCCCCAAGAGCAGAGACAGTGTCTGGGAAGCAGTTTAGGCTCTTACACTGCCACTGATGAGACAATTTCAATGCCCCGAAACCTCTTGAGGACAGTGCTACCTGGCCAAGATGCTCCACAGGTCACCACGTCCTGAATTAGCCTGTTTAATTCATTTTCCTCTCTGCATTGATGAGTTTTTGGTTTGCCTCCACCACTGAGAAACCATGCAGTGCCTTGGGAGAGGATGAGGAGTCACACCCGGCTGCACAGCGCGAACCCGCGCAGCACCGGGACCGTCCTCACTTTCACCCTGTGGTTCACCAACCACAGCTGTGATTTCCACCCCTCCCCGAGGAACACCAGTGCTGGGCTTTCATCGGGGTGGCATGGGAATGAAAACACACAATGAGGGAAAACCCCTCCTTAAGAGAGAAAAACTTCGCTGCCCAGGGCAGTGGTGGAGTCCCCGTGGTCCCTGGAGGGGTTTGAAAGCCGTGGAGCTGTGGTGCTGAGGGACAGGGGTCAGTGGTGCCCTGGCAGTGCTGGGGGAATGGTTGGACTTGAAGGATCTTCAAGGCCTTTTGCAACCTAAACAGGTCTATAATTCTATGATTCTGTGACTATCGTGCATATTTCTGCCAGCCACTTGATTTTCATGAAGGCAAGGAGGACAGCAGTGAAGCCAGAAAGGACCAAGCAAACCACGTCTTTCAGCAAGTGCAAGAAACTGAAAACCTTTGGGTGCTTTTGTGCTGCCAAAGGAGAAAAGAAAGCTAAAAGGACACGAGGTGGAATAAATACAAGAGGCAACGCAAACCGGGATTGCTTCAAGTACCTGAATTAAGGACAAGAGGTCCCAGAAAGATCTTCTCTTTGCTCCTGGAGTCCCTCCTCTCCAAAACACTGTAGTGCTGTTGCCCAGCAGTTTGGGCTGCCCCATCCCTGGCACCATTGCAGGGGAGGTTGCCCGGGGCTCTGAGCACTCTGCTCTAGGTGCAGATGGCCCTGCTCCCTGCAGGGGGGTTGGAAGAGATGGCCTTGAAAGGTCCCTTCCCACCCAAACCATGCCAGGTTTATGATCTATCTCCAAAGCTGACTCTCCCGTGGAGTTCCTCTTCATAAGGGCTGGTTTTATTTACAGCCTCCCCAGTGGATGGGGCCAGGCCAGTTGTTCAACAATTTTGGATGCAGTCAGCAGAAGCTTGTGCACCCTGATGTCATGGGCAAGGTCAGCACTTTTGAGAACATCAAACAGCTTTCAGAAGGAGATAAAACTACATCAGGGGGTGGGGGGGGGGTGAGGGTGGGGGGGGTTATCGGGCTTCACAAAGTGACTCAAAAGGGAAATGAATTTGGTTACTGGTCAACAAACAAATCTGGAGTTGATCCTCCATATCTCATCACCAAACCAGTTTGTCCCAGAAGCAGAAGGCTTCTGAAGGGTGAAGAAGGCAAATCCAGACCAGGTAGGCTGAAAGGGCTGGGGCACCCTTGCTGCTGGGGGTTGTTCCAAGCCACCTGAGGACCCTCCAGCAAATGATTCCATAAAGCAGCTTGGCTGAAGCCACTCTTCACTTCAGTGTGTCAACAGACTCATCCCCAGGGACAGCAAATGGCACATTAGATGAACGCAGCTGTATCCACAGGAGATCAGCAAATGCCCTTTTGTCTTTAGGGCAGGAAAGGGATTTTTTTTTTTTTTTTCCCCTCCATTGTTTTCCTTGGCTTTCACTTTTCTTTTTTTTAATAGATCAGAAAATAGTTCAGGTCCCATCCCTCCAGTGCCTCAGGCATAAAACTTCCCTGCATCTCAGCTCTTTTGCGGGGAATCCCTTGCGTTGAAGCCACAGATCGGTACCAGCGCCCTACAATTTGCTTCTAGGGTTAAAAAATATATAATTAAAAAGTAAAAAAGAAATAAAAAAAAAATATATATAAATCTGTGACTCCAGAACGTGGCTGTTTCTGTGTAGAAGGGAAGATTGCAGCTTCATGATCCACTGCCACCTCGTGATATTTAGTGTTTTCCTCTAAGGATTGATACACAAAACCAATTAAAAGAATCTTAAACAACAACAGCAACAAAAAAAAATCAACCCCAAGCCCGTTCCCAGTATCCATAGCTACAGAGAAAACCTGGGAAGCAGGAGGCTGCTGGGCTCCCAAACTCTTCAACGCGTGTGCTCACGAGAGAAGTCGCAGCCTTCGTGGCTTTTGCCTTTTTATACCTGTGAAGGCTGCAGGTGGATGAGATTTTTCCCGTTGGAAAAGAAGCTGGAGTTCTCCATCATTAGATCTCGCCTCGGGTGAGCTGAACACGAGGTTTCCAATCTGATTTCTGTCTTTTTTTTGGCCGTGGCCTACGGGCGGAATGGCAAAATTAGGACAAGCTTGTAATTTTTAAGTGTTATTATTCCTTCTGTGTCCAACCAGAGTACCTGGGAGCTCTAGTTCAGATGAAAACCACAGTCAGGAACGCTGCAGAAAGCACTGGCTGTTTCCCAGAAAACAGGGATTTTAACTATATAGATCCATTTTTATTTTAAGGCCAAATAATAGGGGGATATTCCAGCTTTTCTGAAAGGATCAAAGCAGATGGGACAAAGCAGCAGGAAGGAAAGCACGGAAACCATCCTGCCTCCAGCGCCAAGGGGTAGCAGCAGGAGGTATCCTTGCCCAAAGCTGATTTGGAGGAGGGATTTGCAGCTAGAGCAGCTCGAAGCGGAGAGCCTGGGCAGAGCTCAGCTGAGCATCGTACCCCGGCTCTCGACAGCAAATGTTTGCTTGTAAAAATATCTCTGAGAAACTTCCTGGTGGGTTTACGGTTTTTAAATGGAAGATGCTGCAACAAAGCAGTCACTGGATTCAGAAACCCCCAAATCCAGGGCACGCCCCAGTATTTTACTGTTTTCTCAGTGGTTTACTGCCCTGTATTTTAGTGCCAAGCGTGACGGTGCTGATGGGGATGAACGTGGTGGGTGGGTTTTGTGCTTGACCCCGTAACATCTTCCGTAAGCACGTGGAGCAGCTCAGTGATCTTGGGCAAACCTGCTACTGTCTTGCAGGGGGGTTGTTCCCTGCAACGGAGGGTCAGGGCCCTTATATACACCAGGGAAGGAGGAGAGGAGAGCACCCTAGCTTTAGATGGATCATCCTCAGCCTCCAACCTCACCCAGGACATTGAGGACACCCCCCATCTCGGCCACAACACCTTGGGGTGTCCCCTAGTTAAGTGCCAGTGAGAATTTTCTTGGCACAGCAGAGACAGGGACCTGGTGGAGCGGGGCCAGAGGAGCCCCAGCAATGCTGGGAGGGCTGGAACCCCTCTGCTGGGAGCCAGGCTGGGAGAGCTGGGGGGGTTCAGCCTGCAGAGGAGAAGGCTCCCCAAGGGGAGACCTTCTGGGGGCCTTGCAGGACATAGAAATGGGACCTTATAAAAAAGATGGGGAGGGACTTTTGAGCAGGGCCTGTTGTGACAGGACAAAGGGTGATGGTGTTAAACTGAAAGAGGGAGATTTAGACTGGAGAGAAGGGAGAAACCGTTGACACTGAGGGTGGTGAGAGCTTGTGTCAGGCTACCCAGAGAGGTGGTGGCTGCCCCATCCTCAGCCCTCAAGCACAGGTCAAAGGTGGTCTCCCACAGAGACAGACAATACACAGAAAGATCTACAGAAGTTGTTTGGTGACCCGTATCTCACATAAAGGGCTTGCTCTGGCTACTCTGCCTCATCATATGGAAGGACTCCTTCAGCACTTGGAACAGGAGCTTAGGGAAGTGGCACTTGGGAGGCACCTGCTACTCTTAAGAGCCCTGTAAGGGACTGTGGATTTGGCTCATCATAAACACTCCACGATCATGTTCTCCTGCCCAACACCTCCTTCAGACTCAGCTTTCATTCAGTCTGCCCGCGACCTGCTGACGAATCACGACCAACCCCTTTGGCTTTGGCACAACCCCCTGCAGCTCCAATAACGAAACTGCCCGATCGATTTCTGTACTACAAGGCACAAAAGGTTGACAAGCTAAAATAGGGGGTGGGTGGGTGTGAGGAGACTGCCCACCCCACTCTTGGCAGACAGGGCAGCGCTGCCGGTGCTGTTGTACTAGGAGAGCAGAAACAAGCTCACGCTGCATGGTGGGCACGGTGCTGTTTGTTACCTTCACAGAAACTAAGTGTATTTTGGAGCTGTTCTTTGGAGAGGGTCCTGTGGAGGCTGTAAAGGTGCTGAGGGAACCAGAGAATCTCTGTGGCCAGGAAAGGCTGAGAGCCCTGGGGCTGTGCAGCTGGAGAAGAGCAGCCTGAGAGGGGAGCTGAGCAATGCTGAGCAAGAGCTAAAGGGCCCCGGGGGGCAAGAGGATGGGGACAGACTCTGCTCAGGGGTGCCCAGACACAGGACAAGGGGCACCAAGGGGCACCAACTGGAAGCCAGGAGGTTCCATGTGAGCAGGAGGAGCAAGTTGTTTGGTGTGAGGGTGTGGGAGCCTGTGCCAGGCTGCCCAGAGAGGCTGTGGAGTCTCCTTCTCTGGAGAGATTCCCACCCCGGCTGGACCCTGCGCTGCTGGGCCCCTGCTCTGGGTGCCCCTGCTGGATGGAGCAGGGGGGTGGCACCAGAGCATCTCCAGAGGGCCCTTCCAACCCCAACCATGCTGGGATTCTGTGATTACTGTGGATTTAATGGAATACACCTCTGGTCTTTGACTGGCACTCTGGAGACTATGGCATTGTTGGCTGGCTCCAGTATCTCATAAAATCCTTTAAAACACATTGAAAAAAACGACTCTTAATACAAATCTCTGCAATCCTTTCACTACTCATTTTGCTACCAGAATAGTTGAGGACAGAACCAAAAATAAAAAAACCCCAAAAACTAACCCAAAACCAAAAAAACCCATGACAAAAATCAAATTTCAAATCATTTAACAGCCTTCCCAAGCCTCAAACCTCGAGTAAACTCTCTGCTGGTTATTGCTGTGCAACACACCGATCCTTCCCATCAGCCTGTGGCACGGGACGGTAACGCCAAGCTCCTGCCAGCGTCACACCCAGCAGAAGGGCAGAGGTTAAGAAGGAACTATGTTTCCTTCCATTGTTTTGGGGTTTTTTTTTGCTGTCTCATCTCACCAGCTTTTAGTCTACTCATCTCTACGTTCGGCGGAGAGAAAAGCAGCCCCTCTTGCCCTCTCCAATTACTGCGCATCCTGTTGATTTCAAAACAGGAGAATTAAAGCATCAATCAGGCTATTAAAAACAAGAAGTATTCTTATGAGGGAGATATACTGACCCCAAGGGTTAACATATCAATAATCATTTATTTGGAACGTTAATTGCATGACTAACGGTGCCCGATGTTTTTGATTAATAAAGAAAAAAGAGAAACAAACTAAAAATCCAGAAGACAGAGGCCCCGGGGTGGGGGTGTCTGAGGCTGCCTGAGCTGGCTCTGACTTCAGAGGATGAATCATCAGGATCTGGTTGGTATCAGCAGAATTGGCCTGCACGATGCACGAGGCAAAAAGAGCCTTTTCCCTGGAGGTGTCTCTTGGCTACAGAAAAATAAGAGAGCTCGGCCGCGAGGAAACTCTGTACGTGAGACAAACCAAGCAAAACACATTTATATTGCAAAGTTGCTTTGAAATAACCTCTGGAAGGTCTCACATTTCTCAAGTTCTGGCCAGAACTGAGACAAACTTGCAGTGTTTTCGTTCTACTCCATCCTTCCTTATAGAGAAGACAAAGTTTTCAAGCCTCACCCCCTACACACCGATTATTCTGGGCTGTATACGTCACTGCTACAGAGTTACACAGCTCCCTAAGCGCTGAGCAAACCCGGAGAATCCCAAATGCAATCGAAACCAAACAGATTTGATTCAGGCATCAGCATCTAGAAATAAGAAAAAGTTTGGGTATCGCCACGTGGGACCGACTGCCAAAATAAAGTAACCATGTAAAAACTACTGATTCCCCCAGGGTACAGGTGCAGCAGGGTGTTTTAGCCCCAAGTTCTTGGCTAAGTACAACCAACCATCCTATTTCACACCAGCTCTAACAGAATCAAAAGTCAACCTGTCGAATCTGCCGCTTAAAAAGAGCATCCAATCTTCAAGCACCGTGACGCAGACCAGAGGAGGGGTTCTTGTTTGGTTTTAATTACGTGGCTTAGTCACGAAAAGGTTAAAACTCCTGCTGTGTTCTTCTCAGGCCACAGTTGGAGCAACAGCTCGGCTGTCAGGCTGGAGGTTGATCAGGGAATTGCTTGCTTGGGCCAGCTCCGCGATGGAGACTCGTCCCCTCTGCTTGATGTACTGAGCCACGGCAGCCATCTCCTCTGGAGTGATGTAGATGAACTTTCCTCTGTCATCAATCACACCTACAGGGGGAAAAGAAAAGGACCTTGAAGTCAGCACTTTGGCTTCTCTCACTTCCCGACAGATATCAGTCATTTCTTTTTGGAAGGGATGTTCAAACTGCTGAGGCTGCATTTCCTATCTAGGGCAGACAGAGCAAGGTGCCAGCAGCCAGGCTTTTATCTCCTCTCGACTGCTGGGTCTTTGAGCAGGGCTACGACAATAGCCGAGTGCCTCAGTAAGACTAATTTTGTTCAAAGTAACTTATCTTAAAGGTCTTTTCCAACCTAAATGCTTCTGTGATTCTATTTTTTTTTTTCCACATTGCACGTAGCTAGCTGGGAGTACCACAGCAGCTGCTTCAGGCACCTAGTTTTGGTGTAGATGTTCTGGGCCCAGGCAGCTGGTGGAGAAAGGCAGAGGGAGGGAGGGTCCAGGAGGCAACTCAGAGCCCCTGTGGGGGCAGTTCAGCCCTTCCAACTCACCCTCTAAAAGGGAATGAAGCTCAGCTTCCATATTTCAGTTGCTCCCTTCAAGAGTGAGAAGAGATCTCTCTGTTCTTAATGCATTGTAGGAGTAAAGCAAGGCAGACAGCCTCACCAGCACGGCTTTTAGGCCACAGACACAGCCAGGACATTACACATCTTCATGCTTTGATTCAGAGCTCTTTTGAATTTGAATCATAGAACAGTTTGGGTTGGAAGGGACCTTTAAAGGTCACCTAGTCCAATCCCACTGCAGGGAGCAGGGACAGCTTGAATGTGTATCTCACGTACCCACCAAGACAGTTGTTTCCAGCCACGACTGCAGTATCAGGTCAAGAAATGTTTGCACCAGCACCTTCCCCTACTTCATCCTCAGAAAGAAAAAAGACTGCCCAGCACTAAAACAGGCTTGTTCAGACAGGGAGGTACCCACACGCTCTCTCTCTGCTTACATTCCAACTTGGATTGCGTGGCTACAGGGCTGGGAACAAGCACTTCACTCACCACAGCATCCTGGAGTGCTCTGGGCTGTTTGCCTCTCCCACAGCGTGCTGTACCCCAGCCCTGGCTTGAGCCGCAGAGCCTTTAAGAAAGGTTTGCAAACTAACCCCAAAACAGCCAAGTGATTCTTGCCAATTCAGGTTTCAGAAGCCATCCTTTGCAACTGGCTTCTCAGCAGCCCTTGAAGGCCTCTGGCAGGGCTTGGTCAACGCGCAGTTGCCTGGTACTGGTTCCTGAACTGCTGGGGACATTCACCCCCCACCTCTGAACGATAGGAGTGACCACATCCCACAGTGCTTTAAGCAGGAGTTTCACAGCAGCTGATGCAGGGACAATAAAAATACCAATATCTATCAAGTCCTGCTAGGATCCTCAGCACAGCAGAGACAGGGACCTGGTGGAGCGGGGCCAGAGGAGCCCCAGCAATGCTGGGAGGGCTGGAACCCCTCTGCTGGGAGCCAGGCTGGGAGAGCTGGGGGGGGGTTCAGCCTGCAGAGCAGAAGGCTCCCCAAGGGGAGGCCTTCTGGGGGCCTTGCAGGACTTGAAGGGGTCTGTTGGAAAGATGGGGACAGAATTTTGTGCAGGGCCTGTTGGGACAGGACAAGGGGTGATGGTTTGAAACTAAAAGAGGGAGATTTAGACTGGAGAGAGGAAGGGATTTTTGACAGTGAGGGTGGTGAGAGCCTGTGCCAGGCTGCCCAGAGAGGTGGTGGCTGCCCCATCCCTGGCACCACTTCAGGGGAGGTTGCCCGGGGCTCTGAGCACACTGCTCTAGTTGCAGATGGCCCTGCTCAGTGCAGGGGGCTGGACTAGATGACCTTGAAAGGCCCCTTCCCACCCAAACCATTCTATGATTCTCTACAGTTTAAAAGAAATTACACTGGCAGTCTCCCTCTACCACAGCAAAGGCATTTTCTGCAGCACCTTTTCACCAGCTACGATAAAACGTCCCTTTGCATTTTGGCCATCACCTGTTAGGGTGCCATCTGCCATCAGGTCCTGGATTCTGTTAATTGCATCCTGTTCAGAAGAAAAGGAAAAAAAAAGGAATTAAACTGATCAGGATGGAGGCAAACAACATTTCACATGTTCAGAGGCTTACATTTAATGAAATACTTCAGTGAAGGACACATATCTGTGTGTCTACACAGACAGATGCAAGAAAGCCCTTTGGTCTTGGATGAAGTGAGCTTCTGCATTTTGGGGTGTTCAAATAACTTCCCTACCCCCAAATGAGACTTTTATTGCTAAGTTACTTGGCTGTTTCAAGGAAGAGGGGAGTGGTTATAGAAATCTTTCCAGGGAAAGGCTGGATAGTGCCAATGTAAGCTGCATGAAGTACAGTGAGGTACTTCTCTGAGAACCTGGCTGCACTCAATAAGTTCCAGAGCTTTTTATATTATTTTCCATGCTCCATTTAAGAGGAAACCTCTTTTACCAATCCAAAGAACAACCTGTTGTATTTATTGCTGGGTTAACTCTATAGTTACTCCAAGCACGCAGTTCCCCTATACTTCAAGCTAGTATCTAAGCCTTGGTTCCCACAGTTCTGCCTCTCTCCCTTTGTGTGACCGCAGAAGCAAGTTACAGCTTAGATTTCAACCCAATAAATTCCCCTAACTGGCTCAATGCACGATTAAATGGGAGTTACTGGTTTCAGAGAGAGGCCAGGGCAGAGCAGCCTGGGCTTAGAGCTGCTGCAAAGGGGCACCCCAAGATCAGATGAGGTCCAGGACAGAAAACAGTGGTCACTTAGAGATACACATCAAATGCGCTCTAATTAAAATACAACAAGCCACAACTATTTGTCAGAGTCAAAACACAAAATGTTTAGAGAACAGCAGGAGGACGGAGAGGAAAACACCAAATCCAAACAGAAGCACAGATCTCACACCACAAGCTCACTTTGAGTGGCTTACATGGTGCTGGGAGGGACAATACTATTAATACTAATTAGAACAAATGCCCCAGAAGGTACAAATTCTTGAATGTTTTAAGAAAACACAATCAGCTGGAGCAAAACCCCTCACCTACTGATCCTCTGCAGATGTAATGGCAGCACCTGAATTTGCTTCTCGTCCTACTAGAATAGATATGACCTTTGTTTACACTCTCCTGTCCTTTTAAACTCTTTGCTTGTACTTGCACCTGAAAAATTGGTACTTACCTGTGTTCTTAAGCCTAGATGGGAAGCCAAGTCCTCCAGCTGGATTACCTTTGTTTTCTATGGGAACAAAGAAGAGTTACCTGCAGTTGATGAATTAGAGGGTTCTCCTATTTCTTTTCCTTTCAAATAAAACCCCCTGCATTTAATAGACAAAGCAGAACCTGCCACTCTTTTCCTAGCAAGCACTTGTCTCTGCTGAAAAACTCTTAAGTTACTTAAAGCACTCTATTCTGTAGAAAGACTTTGCTCAGACCCACTTCGGTGAAGACTCAAGTACATTTGCTAGTGTTCATCCTGAACCTTTCCTTACGTCAGGAGGACAGGATGAGCACAAGGACAACAAACAGCCAGGGCTCTCTTCTCCCAGTCACCTGAGTTTCTCAGCTGATACCTCACATTTCCAGTCTGCTTTAGCAAGATACCTTTTTTGTTTGAGAGGTGTTTCAAAGATGTCCTGTTGTGACAGGACAAGGGGTGATGGGTTTAAACTAAAAACCAAAGGAGATTTAGACTAGAAAGAAGGGTTTATTTACAATGAGTGTGGTGAGACCCTGGCCCAGGTTGCCCAGTGAGGTGGTTGATTCCCCATCCATGGAACCATTCCAGGGGAGGTCGACTGGGGGCTCTGAGCAACCTGCTGTAGTTGCAGATGGCCCTGCTCAGTGCAGGGGGGTTGGACTGGATGACCTCTAAAGGTCCCTGCCCACCCAAACCATGCCATGACTCAATGATTACAGTAGATTTTAAAATGATCACTGGTATATACCAGTGCATACATAAAAACCCAGACAAGACTGGCAGCATTAAGTCCTTTAGTCTGTGTTTTACTACTGTCACATGGATTAATTCCACAATAATCTTCCTAAGCAAGCAAACACCTTATTAAACTTGTCACTGCCAGCGCGCTCCTTTGCAGGCAGTACGAAGATCTCTGAGAACAAAGACAGAAGCAGAAGCTTCACATTTTCATTCTGCTTTTGAAAGAGCTTCTTGCGGCAGCCTTTCTCAGCCAGGTCACAGCCACCACTGCTCACATCTGGTTTTATGTTTCTCTGTAGTTCCAGAGAGTGACAGAGAAAACAGCCGGTGAGCTCATCTGGAGCTGCTTGGTTCCTGTTTTCTCATCTGAAAAAAAGTTTTGGAAGCTCCTCTGTTTAGATGTAGCCAAAGGATGCCCTGTGTATAAGGAATTTGGAGAGTCTAAAACTTAGAAGTGTTCAGTTAACGACGGCTGGACTGGGTGATCTGAAAAGTCTCTTCCAACCAAAATGTCTCTGTGATTCTATGATCCCACTTTCCTAAGAGCCACAGAAGTACAACCACCAGAGCTACATCCACGTTATCAGATCCAATACTTCAAACACCAAACACATTTGTTTCTGATCTGGAGAGTACACTGGAAGGACACTGAAGAAATAAGGAGAGGCTGAAATAGATTAATCTTTCTTTGATAATAAAATCCAATCCCCCCAAAAAATAGCCCCAACACAGACTTAGTAGTTGTGAAGTTCGATGCAGCCAAGCTAGAGAACTGAATACCATGGACTGAACGCATGGAACTGGAACCAGTCCATGGAATTCAGTTCTCAGAGCTGGGAACTGCCAAGATTCGTCACATCTTCTTTTAAAAGGGTTAAGGGCGGGAGGGGTGCAAAGCCACGTGAACAAGAAAAACAGGATTTAAACCTTCACTTAAAGATAGTCACCCTCCACGACCAAGTGCAGTGGAAGCTTTCCAAGCGAGATCCTGCTGTGCACAAGAGCCCAGAGGGTGGGGTGGGATGAGGATGCACTCCCCACACTCTCTGAAACACAATGACACGGTGAGGTCACCAGCAAACAAAACGCTCCCCCACATGCTTCACCTTTGAGAGAGAGACTTCCACGGAGCAACACATCCACATCTGCACTTCACTGAAGTGATTGAATTTTCAGTATGATTCTGATGCTGTCCTCAGCAAGGGATGAAACAGAGCAAGATGAGTAGGATTTTCCCTCCCCCCCCCCCCCTTATCTTGTATCTTAAAGAAAAAACAGGAAGGGGTAAAACCTTTGAGTCCTTCACCAGCCCTTTTGGGGGTAGTTTGCTGTTTCCATTCGCTGGCTGTAATTCAGATGCACTCAGCAATCCGCTGTCAAGCTGGGTGAGAACACTTTGATGGGCAAAGTGCAGGCTCCCATTTCCCTGGGCACACAGAGCCAGTGCCCTGCAGCAAGGGAACTGCTCAGCCCCTCTTTAACCTCTGCCCACTTCATTGTTCATGTTCTGAAGAGCTCAGGGAGCCCACAGAGCCGGTTTGTAAGGCGCGTGGTGCAGCTACGGAACTGCCAAGTCAAACCAGGAGGCTCTCATTAAGAACTGGTTACTCAGCTCCTCTGAGAGCAGAGCAGGCAAGTCAGTAACTCGAGGACTGGCCACTGTAAGAACTCTGCAAACACACAGGGCACAGCAGGGACAAAGTCACAGCCTGAGGTGTGAGGTGGTCAGCCCAAGGTTGAGGGGCTGCTACGAAAGGCCCAAAGGAAGAGAGATACTGAGCTGTCGGAAAAGCAGGATTGGGAGGCATCAATCTTTGTGGTGCCTTTAAGAAAAATCCCATTTAAAACAATCCCACGAGGCAGGGCTGGAGAAAAGAGGCTGCATTTCACTTCAAACACCCTTAGGAATGAAGCATGGCGTGAGCTATCTCCAGCCAGTTATACCGGTAGAGTTAGTCAACAAAAGAGCTAAATGAAATTTTAGTTCTTAAAAATGCCAATTGCTCTTTTAATTTCTAACTTTTTTTTTTTTTCAGACAGCTGCTAGCAGCTTAGCGCTGCTTCTTGATGCAAGTCAAGGGTTTCTGTGAATAGAAGATGAGGGCAACACATAATCTATACATTGAGCACACTTTCAGGATTAAAGAATAAAATACTAAAACTTGCAAAAGAAAGCAAGCAATGCCCCAGTTCTGCAGCTCATCTCTACATAGGAAATCAGGTGTCAAAGGGCTTCTGAATTAGGTTTTAATTTCTCTGACGTCGGGTAGAAGTGACTAATATAAAACTCTACGTACGTGCTTAAGCACTGAACTGAGAGTTTCTGACTAATCTGTTCCACCCATCACAACCAGCAGGACAAGGTGCAGAAGCAGAGCCCACTGCGTTACCCCTTGGAAACCCTCCCAATTTCTGTGGAGGATCCCAAGGGATGTTAAAATATCCTATTGTTCTACCCACTGCTGTTGATGAGCGAGCTGCCCTAGGATAAAGAACAGCACATTTTCCTGAATCCACAGCTCAGCTCTATCTTCAAAGCCTTAGATGGGAAAGGGTGAACTGCATTTCCACAGAAGGACACGATGATCCCCAGGGTCTTTTCCAACCTAAATGATTCTGTGATGCTGTAATTGAAACAGAGGGGGGTCCTAACAGATATGCCCATTTCAAAGCTCCCCTCCCTTGCAAAGAAATCTCTCTGGCTTCTGTGGGAAACAGAACATTGAAATCACCACATGGCTGCAAGCTGAGATGTGCTGTCTGATGGTTCATCGTTGCTCCAAGGTTTCACTTAGGCTCTTGACACATGCCATCTATACCTTTTCCAGCCTATTTTTGGCAGTCTCACCCACCTTTGGTGGTGCTTCTGACCAGAGTGGTTTTATTCTGAAGACTTAGTTACCTAACAGGGGCTATTTTCATTTGGGCCTCAGATTATGTCCAAACTCTGAGCTCAGATGTTTCTAAACTATCCCCAGAGGTCACGTTGAAAGCACTCAAAAGATACAAACCTACCATGGCTCTCACTGTGGCCTGACAGCGATGGGACACACCACCAAAGGTGCCAGTGACACGGGAGGCAAAGAGCAGCACAGTAAAAGGAACGATCTGAGTGGTTGTCCAGACTTGCACAGCAAGCACTCCAATGGACTCCATTTACCCATCAGCAAATCTCTGGGTAACTCCAGGATTTTGCTTGGGAATGGATGTGTGAAACTGGCCCAGGGTGGGAGATTCTGGATTAATAAATTCATCAGGAGGTGGCTAAGTATGCAAGTTATCTGCTTGCTAATGCCTTTTGCATGCACTGTCAGGTAAGAGTCCAGTTTCCAGGTAAAGGAGGAGAGGGATTCATTAAGACAAAAGATTGTTACAATAAGAGTAGAAAAATGCACTTGACCTTTCAAATACTAAGAGTGGAGGAAGAAGCATTTGCCCTTACAGTGGAAATCCTCACGAACACACCACAGCTTTGAAATCAGCAATCTCAGGACTAACATGCCCTGTTAAAGACAAGCCATCTTCTCCTGAAACATCCCTGCAAACTGCACAGGTTAAAACAAAACAAGAAAAGAAATGGTGTGAGAAGTGGGATTGCCCTTTCCAACGCTGGTGTTTCAGACCCAGAGGCATCCTGCCCGGCAGGCCACACGCTGCTGCAGCAATTCTCATCCAGGCTGAGCCGAGATGAAGAGATCATTTGCTAAATCAGTAGGCAAACAAAAAACCCTGAATGGCAAACGTCGCTGCCTGTGTGCTGATCCAGCAGGCTCAGAGTTTCTAACACCTGTCCTTAGGAAAGAGGAGAAGAGCTACAATCCTGCCCCCAGAAGCCAAGACACAACCACTTCAACGCCGAGGGACGTGCTCGTGCGCGGTGAAGTAAATAATGCAGCTCAGGCGTCGCTTTTGTTACTTGTTGGATGTTTATCAAAGAGGAAGGAAAGGTTTCCCTTCTTTGCCAAAGGTATTTTACACAAGGAGGAGGAGGACCAAAGGTATCTTACCTTAACGTACTCGAGAAATTCCACCAGAAAGCTGCGAGACTGGACACAGCAAGAAAAACAACTGTTATTTTCAACTCGTGAACACGAGACGCATCACAAACTTGCCAAGTATTATAAAAGTCTTGAGCTTGTGTACTCCCCAAGTTCTGAACATCACACACCGAGGGAGACTTTAAACTGGGGGAAAAAAAAAAAACCCAAACCAACTCCATCTGTATCTAGATTGAATCTGAACTAGGAACTGACAACTGGTGTTTTCTTAGACAGAATGTGGCTCGGGTGCAATTTGCATTTTGGAAGCCTCTGACTGGTTTTGTTCTCCGGATGAAGTTACACACGTAGGTGCCCAGGACGCTCTGCCCGGAGGGAAAGCACAGAGGGAGGTTCAGGAGATGGTTCCTGCAGCTGGGCAAGGGCAGCTCGCAGCTGTGCAGCACGTGTGGAAGCTCAAGCCCTTTTTTTCAGAGCCAGGCACCTGAAATCGGGTGGTTTAATATAAAAGTGAGACACTGGCACAGGTTGCCCAGAGAGGTGGTGGAAGCTCCATCCTTGGAAGTGTTTAAGCCCAGGTTGGATGGGGCTCTGAGCAACCTGCTCTAGTGGGAGGCGTCCCTGCCCATGGCACGGGGGTTGGAACTGGATGAGCTTTAAGGTCCCTTCCGCCCCTGTGGCAATTCTGTGATTCTATGAAAAGTGGCTCCATTTTCAAAGGCAACGTGGACAACGTGCACTGAATTTAACAGAGGATCAACTTACTCTGAGACCCTGGAAATCAATCAGTCTGAATGGACTGCTTAGCTCTGGACATGGGACCTTAACTTTGCAGCCTCGACAACACAAGGCAGAGTCAGCTCTTCTAAGAGGACGCTGAAATGCTTCAGCACATGATCCACCCCGAGGCAGAAGCCTGCCTGCAAGGCTTCTCTGTCCCAAGACCAATCTACCTGGGATTCTTTCTCAAGAAGCCTTTCAAATCGCCTACTATTAAAGTTGGAACTCCCCACCCCTACCAAAGGTATCTTATGTTGAGATCCAGGATCAGCAACTTTTGAGTGAGGACCACCCTTCTCTGTTCCCACATATAAAGGTTAATTGCTCCTTGACAGGCAGCTGTAGGAACACAAACAGTAAACACATCCTGGATTTAATGGGTGTCTAAAGCAGAACTGTTTAATATTAAGGTATAATCTGATCTTCTAACAGGAAAGGCACACATTTCTGCAGGAGCTTTCAATAGAAAGTATGCATTTCCCTGTTCTCTGCATCTTAGGAAATTCCCCATCACCAGATACAACTTCTCCTGGTGTAATTTCCCCCATCACGCCGGGATTAATCTTAGTGGGAAGGGGTCCACGGTGAGAACTTGTGACTAATGTCAAGTGGTATTGACTCATTACGAGCTCCTCAGCCCAAAGCCACTCTCAGTCACGCTAGAGGCAAAGGCCACTCAATTTGCTTTAGCAGAGGAGCAAATGCACCCACGGCCCTGAAAAAAAAAAAAACCAACCACCCACCCACTTATTGTGAAATGCACTGGACAGCTCAAATCCAGCAGCTACAACCCGAGAGCAACTTCATCATTTGAGAGCAATTAAACGGAGTCTAACAGGTTTCCAGCAGACAGCAGAAGAACGCTGCCTCCCACAAGAGTGGAATTTTCTCTGGTTTGCTCTGCTCTGATGTCAGGTTATCACATTTCCCCCAGCAGCGTGGCTTCAGGAGGAGCAGGCCAGAACGTTAGATGCCCGGGTCGGAGATGTTATCAATCCTAACAATTATCTGCAAAGCTGACTGCACCGTTTGTCCAGTGTACAACCCACAAGCATTGAGGTTGCATCCTGTGAATTCTCTTAACTGAAGCCTTTTAAAGTCAAGAGCTTGGCTTTTCATTTGACTCCACAGCAGGGCTGCTGGTCTAGAAAAGAAAACCAAAACCAAACAATTCCCCCCCCCCCCCCCCAAGATATGTGGGCACTACTGAACTCTAAATTTAGCCCTTAATTTCATCTGGCCCACTGTATATGGGTAGGGCAGAGCTGACCACAGTAAAAGAGCATCTGAATTCTGGAGTCAGTTTTATTTCAGCCCTTAGGTGGAGGTGAGAGCTCATTCCCAGCGACAGGCATTTGCCTCAGCACTCAAAATGAACTGGTGGGAATCTGGAATGAGGGACTGTAAGTGTTCCCCAGGAAATACTCCAGGTTCACTTGTGCCATATACACCATTTAGCTTTTAAAAGCAAAACCATTTGGCCGACTCCTGCTTTCAAGTTCATTTTACAGGAGACAGAAGGCAGTAAGGGCAACCTGAGTCTAAGAAAGAGAAAGGGAAGTGCAGGAGCAGCCTAACGTACATACCTCTTCCTCTGTCATCGATTCTTCAACCCCTTCCTCTTCAACTACAAAACTCTCCTTCAGTTTCAGGTACTCTTCATACTCTCTCTTCTCCTCCTCTTCCTTTGCTTTCCTTTTTTCCTCTTCCTGCACAGAAAAGATGACAAGTGGTCAGTTTTCTCCTCCCCAAGTCAGGTTTAGTTTTAAGTACAGCAGAACCTTCTTTATCTGCAGTCTGGTTTTACTACGACATACAGAGGATAAGAAGTTTCTAAAATGAGTCTAAGTTCTCCCTTGATGGCATCATTAATTTCAGGAGCCACCCTTAAGGTAGTAACCATCTCAGGGGGTGGTGTCAGCTTGCACCTCAGCTGCTTCTTCACAGATCTGACCCTGGGGAGAAACCCACTCTTATATAGCAACCTGCTTTCTTCATTTGCATGAATATGTCTCTTCTGCAGATCCCGTGACGGGAAGTCCCTGCCCCTAACTGTACTTTGATGCAACATCCAGATTTTCGGTCAGCAGCCCTAATTCTGCTCTGACGTGCCTTAGTGTACACTGGGAGTGGTCACAAAGGACAGTGGAGTTACACTGGTGTCCAGTCGTGGGTGAAAAGCAGCTGGCTGGTAAAAGAGTTTCAAGTAAATGTCTCATTCTTACGACCCACAAGTAAATTATGTCTACAGAGAATGTAAAGAATGATATAAAGTATTTTAGGCATGAGAGACAAGGTCTGATTGTATTAAAAAAAAGGGGTTTTTACATGTTTGATTGTTAACCAAAACCTACAGACTCTGGTTTTAGTTATCTGCAATGAAAATACCTTCTTACCTACCCTGAAAGAAATGCTAAAAATCTTATAGAAATAGATAATAAATGATTCCAATTTGAGGGGCCTCTGGTTGTTATCACATTGCAGAAGCCTCATTAGAGCTTCAAAAGCTGAGTTCTTCAAATTTCCGTGACAATTTCTGGGCTTTCCTTGCCCATTAGCACAGGAATTGCTCTCCTGAAGAACAACTCTATCGATTTCTAAATGCTTGCCATGCTACATCTTTGACACTAATCTGGTAATTGCTTCCTTAAATGGCTGGAAAGCAAACACTCGTTCCATTAAAACAAGAAGAGACAGGAACAAGTCGTGAGGTATAGTGAAAAATGTCCATATTAAAAAAAACAAAACCCAGATGCTATGTAAGGTCCAAACCAGAAATGGGGGATGGGAGGGTTGCCCTTCAATAAAAACTGAAAGGGAAAGTGTATTTGGTCACGATTGAATTTAATCAAACACCCAGAAAGTCATCAGAAGGAATGTTACCAACATGCAAGTACGAGACAAATAGGAGCAAAAGGATTTACTGTCTGTGCAAAGTCAAAACCATTTCTTTGGGGTTTTTTTAAGTCTGAGGAAGCTCTTGAGACAAGATCATTTTCTGTATCAGTCATCACTGTAATGATTATTAGCAAAAGCCCAGCAGTAGATGTATTTATTTTTTACCCCTTATAAGCACTACAGGTGCCAAGAACAACATAACCGTATCTCATTTGGAAGTGACAGCAATTGTTCTTCTCTTGTAAGCACATTAAATTTCATCTTGATCCTGGAAATACAAGAATAAGGTTCTTCCCCTGGCCTATTACAGAAGTAATTCAACTGGATTTGAAAGGAAAAACAAAAAAACCAAAACAAAACAAAACAACCTAAAAATTGCTTTGGCAAATGATTTCTAGATGGTCCAAAAAAAAAAAAAAAAAGAAATTTAGAAGATGGTGTCCCATTTATAACTGAGAGCAACAAAAAGAAATATTTTCCTGTTTCTGGAAGGTCTAACAACAAATAAACACTAGTCATTCTTGCCTCCTTCATTGACTTGAAGATCAGAACCTTCACTTTTATTAAAGCACATCACTATCAGTCCTTCTATTTCCAACACGTGCAGGTAATTTCTTCACTGTGCAGGTGCCAGAGCCTGGCCCAGGCTGCCCAGGAAGGTTGTGGAGTCTGCTTCTCTGGAGACTTTCCAAACCCCCCTGGATCTGCTCCTGTGTGGGCTGCCCTGGGTGACCCTGCTCTGGCAGGGGGGTTGGACTTGATGATCTCTGGAGGTCCCCGCCAACCCCTACCATGCTGTAATCCTGTGATTCTATGGAAAGCATCTCTGCTGTCAGCCTGAGCACTCAGCTGCCAGCCCCTCTTTTGCACTCTCCCTAAAAGTCAACAGGAGTTTGTTTTCCAGATCCTAAATTTCAAAGCTACGATAGGCAGAGGATTTGCAGGGGGTCTGAGCCACTGCTTTGGAAGCTGAAGAGCATCAGCCCCCCCAAAGCCTCACGTTTCCTGGTGGTTGTAATCTCCACCGTAATGCTGAGTATTTCCAGAAGCTTTTCCACCTAATAACTAAAAATTCCATCCACTTCCTGCCCGGTCTCACATGTTTGACTAATATTCACCCACAATTCAACCTTGTAGAAAACAGAAGGATGTAGCCAAACTCTAAACTGGTTCAAAGCCAAGAGGAGAGATGATTTTGCACAAGTGCCCCGGGAGAAGCGACCAGCAACAGCTAGGGAAGCTGAGCCAGGGGAACCCTAGAGAAGTCAGGTTGTCTGCTATCATATATTCTCAGCTATTTTGTTTCCACCATGATGCTAGTGCTCAACTTTCACATGTCCAAGTCACGCAGCAGTGGCACGGAAGGCACAGGGTCAAATTTAGGCAGGTTGCATTCCCACAAACGCCGGTTTTTCCGCGTGCGTAACTCCCACACTGAAATGCTTCGAGCACCCCAGGGTCTGCTAATGGAAAAGGAGCCCAGCAGTCACCTCATGCAAGTCATACAGGGAAGCACCCAGCTCAAACAGAAATAAAATTAAAAAAAATAAAAATCAAACTGTTAGTCAGGCTTCTTTGTCCCTCCCCAGTCTGATCTCATGAACTGCTGTGGAGTGAAGTGGTAAAGCATGTGGCTCAGAGGAGATAATAGCTGGGCCACCTCCCTTCAACCCCCTGGGTGGGGTGGTGGGGAAATCCCAGCATCATGGAAATTTGGTAACTGCAGATGCTCACCTTCAGCTGCCTGTTTGGGTTTGTTGGTTTGTTTTTTTTTTAAGCAGGTTTGGTTCTCTCCTCACCCACCAAAATGTTACCCAAACTGGGGGCTTCCTATAGTGTAAAGATTTCTTTTGGATCAGGTACTGCACGGGAAGATCAAACTCTCCCACTTTGATCATAACTTTCCTGAAAAAATAAACATTAACCACTCAAATTATTCTTCCTTCTCTCCTTTTTCTGACAAAACATCCACATTCTTGCTGGATCAAGTCTACCTCTGCATGCCTGCTATGAGGCTCTTGCGTGGTAGAGACCCAAGAGCTTCTGGAGCTCTGTGAAGCCTGTGTATCTCCAGCACCCTGGGAAACACTTTCCAACACCCTTAACCCCTTCCTATGCTGGATCTGGTCAGCAGTGACTTCCCACTGCACCCAGTCCCAGTCCTTCCACTGGGCTCCAAGTTCCCTTTGTCCCATCTGCCCACTGAGAACCTGGATTTGCTGTGGGGCTCCTTTCAGATCATTGCCTTCTGCTTGCCTCTTACCTCAATCACAATGATTATTTCCATGACATTAAAGAATCACAGAACCACAGAATGGTTTGGGTTGGAAGGGACCTTAAAGATCATCTAGTTCCCTGCCATGGGCAGGGACAGGTCCCACTAGACCAGTTTGCTCAAAGCCCCATCCAACCTGGCCTTGGAACACTTCCAGGGATGGGACACCCACATCTTCTCTGGGCAAGACACTGTGCCAGTGTCTCATCACATTAAAAAAAATATTAATTGTGCTAAACTCACAAAAACTCAGTCTTCTACCAGGTGAAACCCACTGTGACTTGAAACCTCTTTCAGACTTACAGCTGGAAGCAGACCTTGACTCTTGGGATCACAAATCCCTCCGGAGCCCTGGGATGCTGCTTGAGGAACTGCACTTTTCTGGCTGGTTGAGAGAGTACAGCCTTTGAGGGTTTATCATGCACTACTATTTTTAGCACAGGGTGAGGACCCCGACAATACTGTCCCCCAAGAAGATACCACACCACTGTTTCCAGCTCTCAGTGCAGTAACCCATTTAAGGTGACACTTGGACTAAGTGATATTGGCCTACAGAGTAAGGAGCTTTTCTGAGAGCTTTGCCTAAGCAGCTTTCCCAGCAAGGGAGCTGCCAGTTGTGGGCTGTGCCAACTCTCCTTCAAATCAGATAAAGGACCAACCTGCTGACAAATAAATCAGTTCTAGGCAGCTTATGCTACTGCTAAGTGGAAGAGATCTCATTGCTTGTGAGGTAGAAAGAGCAAACACTGGACTCTCTTCAGCCACCACCTGCTACCAGTTGTTCCTTGTTTGCTGGTTTCTTAACATGCAGAATGAGAAAGAGCACACTGGTTCCCATGCCAAGTGATCGTGGATCAAAGAAACCCCCCCTTGTACGACACACAGTTTTTGTGCTGTTAGCACAGGTTCTGCAGCAAATGAAAAAGGACTTTACAAGTAAATAATCTGGCAAAAAGCAGACGGATCTCTACGATTCCTCCCTCCACTGTTTAGACACAAAATAAAACCAAACTACCTTTAGAAAGACAGAATAAGCGTTCTTACCTAATCCTCACCCCTTCAAAATCAGAGCAAAATGAGCTCTGTGCAAGCTTTTCAGCTTAGGAGAAGTTGATGTGCGGAGAGGTGTACACACTTGAAAACTGATGCTTAAACAGAAACTGTGTTGTAGGCTCCATCAGCCTCCAGAAATGCACTGTTGGTGTACCAAGGGGATAGAAATGCCAGACAGATCATTAAAAGCTCTGTGAGAAGCCCACAAATCGAGATAAAGGAAGAAAGTTTTGATGCTGAGGGTGGTGAGAGCCTGTGCCAGGCTGCCCAGAGAGGTGGTGGCTGCCCCATCCCTGGAACCATTCCAGGTGAGGTTGTCTGGGGCTCTGAGCACCCTGTTCTAGTTGCAGATGGCCCTGCTCAGTGCAGGGGGGGTTGGGACTAGGTGATCTTTAAGCTGTAAAGGTTGCTTCCAGGCCAAACAATTCTATGATAACATTACACAGAATAAAATAACACAAGAGTCAACATTTCCGAACTCTGTGCCCATTCTTACATGATCAAATAGCAAAAAGCCCAAACTTTAGTGTCTTAGTTCTCAAAAGCTTCTACAGGACCCTTGGGATCAGCAGCCCACCCTCCATTTCTCTCAATCTGAAGTTCCAGACCATTTTTATTTAGCCATTTAAACACTAAACCGAAAGCCTAAATGAACTTGCCCCAGTTTGGAAACTTCAGGCCGAGCTAAGCTTGGGCAATACAGATCTCATTTTAATGTCATCATGAACAAACACCAGTCCCTGCTCCTGCTGTGGTCTTTTATTTCACAACAGTTAAAAGCTTGCTTGCTAAAACCCCAGGAGGTTCTCTACCTTATCAAGCTATGCCCGCTCTGCAATGGATTTACAGCATTTTAGAAGTGAAGAGAGGTAGCTGAGAGCCCTGTACCTGCACAAGCTCTTCCCTCAGCCCAGCAAAGCCAGGATGAGGGAGTCAAACTTGCAAAAATCCCTGTTGCCCAGG
>JANVCC010000035.1:40946719-41013935 GCA_025345505.1 Todiramphus chloris collaris
AAAACCCAGAAAAAAACAAGAAGCTCTTGAGCGAGCGATCTGCAAGGGCTTTGTATGAAGAGACTGTTTTGCAACATCAGAGGAAGTTCGCTCTCATTGATAAGGTGTCGGTTGGTAAACCATCTCACCACTAAAAAACTCCAAGAGTGAAAGGGAAATCCCCAGGGTAAAGCAGAGCTGAAGCAAATGCCAATTATAAAGGAGCTTCCTCCCGTCCGCAGCCAATCGGGTCAGCGGGACGGCGGAGAGGAAACTTGCATTTAAAAATATATTCTCTGGTTTGCAACACTGGAGCCGAGGGGCAGCCACATTTTATTTATACGTGCAGACAAATATAGTTAATTTGACCCAGGGGGGGTTTCTTTTTCTCAAGGATATGCAAGATTTTAGCCCCCTGAGCTCCTGTGAAGGGACTTGTAGCGTAGCACAGCGTAGAGCTGCCCCAAATTAACTGGATGTATCCATTTGCTTATAAAATAAACCAGGTTTTCATCTGGTTTAAGAATCCGCTATTTCCACTAGACTCCAGATCTCTACTTGAGCAGGGAGGGGTGTGAAAGGGTTACTGGTTTTTTTTACCAGTCCCAGTGACTTTATCAAAGATCAACATTAGGGAATTTCTAGAAGATCTGCACCAGCAAAGTGATTTTCTATCCTCTTGAGGCTATTGAGCTTCTCTCAGCAGCTGCCAAGATGGTATTTAATGGTGCAGGAATCACCTTCTGCTGTTGACCAGGTTGGACGGGGCTTGGAGCAACCTGGTCTAGTTGGAGGTGTCCCTGCCCATGGCCGGAGGGGTTGGAATGAGATGACCTTTAAGGTCACCCATTCTATGATTCTATGACTACAATTCTGGTATTAATTTAAGACTGTAGCTGAAATGCTGAAAGGAAACTTTTTTTTTACACCAAGCCCATCTCACAATGTTCACACAATTTTGGTGGCACTTCTTGGGAGAGAGGGTGAGAAAAAGATTCGACTGAAACTGAGCTAACAAAGGTGGCTGTGTTTACCTGGAGACTAATGGTCAGCATTTAAGCTCTCTTGTAAACACACTAATTAAGTTTATTTGCAACTAAAATAAAGCACGGCCACCAAATTTAGGAGTTCAAATCTTTGAACAGGCAGCAAGTGAAGCAATAACCTCTCCTTTTTTGTCACTCCTTTTTCTGGAGGATTTGAAGCTTCATTAGTGGTCTTCATACCTTTCCTGTAGTGGAGGAGAAATAAAACCACAACAGATTGGCCACTGTCGTTATAACGCAGAAATGCTGGAAAGGGAAAAAAATGAAGCGACCTAACAACTGTTAAACCTTTCTCAGCCACATTTTAGTGATAAACTCTTAAATTTCTCGTGCCTTTTGGGGTTCTATGAATGACAGAAAAGTCAGTAATCCAACTGTCTCCCAAAAAATCACAGTGCCAGCTCCCCCGTTTTTTATCTCACAAATATCAATCGCTATTTGAGCCACCCTTCAGAATTTTCATTTTGCATCTCCAGACTTAAAAGGGGGAATACAATCACCCAAGGTGTAGTCCACAAGGGTTTCCTCCTGATAAAACTGTCCTTGTGGACATGAAGAATCCTTTATCTGGATGAACATATAAGTGACACTTGACCCTACGCCTTCTACAAAACCCACAATCAATCCAACGAGCCCTTTATTCGTTTCTAGGGGGCTAGAAGAGAGAGGAAGTATCTTTTACACCCATCAGTCTGCACCAAGATTTGAATGATAAGCTGTTCTGCTCACACAGCCTGGCTACGCTTACATGCACAGTGATCAAGTATCTACTAATTCGACTCGTTTCCCCTCCTGTCACCTAGTCAAGTCTAAAAACACTGTAGTCTTGTTATTACCACGCTCCCTGGAACTGTTTTCTTTGCTGACCAAAGCAGGAACTCGAGTGACACAGCTTCAGCATGTACAGTCTTGAATTGTTCTGTTTCCTGTTAAAGACTTGGAGGAAGACAGAGACTTGAAATTGCTAGAAGACAGTTGAGGATGGACATGAAATATTGTCAGACCCGTTTACTTTGATCCCTACTCTAAATGTTCAGTGGTTACTGGATTATCAGCTTAGAGCCTAGCAAAAATATAAGATATAAAAATATAAGATACTGGAAACACTCTCCCCCGAGTAGCAGAATAACAAGCAAACTGAACAAAAAAAGGGTTAAAATGACAGAATTTCAATAGCCAAAGAAGGTATTGATTAAAATGAATAGCAGTTAGATTCAGGTATCTGAGCAGTGTTAAAAACTACCCCTTTGGGCTGCTGAGCATGAAATTTCAGCAAACAAACAAACCAGAGTTTTAGTTTATATTCCTTTTTTTACAGAGCCTTGCGAAACAGAGGTGGAAGTGTTACTAGGAATCCTGAAAATTAAAAGAAGTTAAGAGTTTCCTCATTCGGCCAAAATAAATCACACATCCTAAAAGCCAGCAGAAGCAAAATAAATAAAAAAAAAAGAAATAAAAAGCTAGAGATGTTAATAAGCAGAGAAGGTTACAACTTCACCCTTATTTTCTACTCAGCTTTTCAACTGTGCCCGGCTGATCCTGCTTAGCTGGCTGCTCTGCTAAAACCCGTAGGCAATTAACAGGATAACATCTTTGTCCTGGGCTATGGCTTCTTTGGAGCAGGTTGGCCAAGCTCAGCTGCAGTTTGCTCAGCAATTCACCTGCCGTGCTGGTTACTGCTCAGGAAGGAACTGAAATTCTGAAAGCAAAGAGAGTGACATTTAAACAATGCTGGTGGCCAGCCAGCGCGCCCTTCCAATTCCTCCCCAAGTCTTGGAGACCTTTGGTACATTTCAAGCGATGCTTCGGGGTTTCAAGGATATTAAATACCCAGAGCCTTGGGGGGAAAAAAACCATTAACATGACAATTTTTAATATAAAATAAACAATCTGGGAACTGGTTGGAGAAAAAATAGTTAAAAGAATGTAGCACTGAAGGGAAACTGGTCACCCAAGTTCTCTCTTGTGCAAGCAGGACAGGCAACACTGTGTGCTTCAGAGGCAGTCACAACTCTTCTTGCCTCTTAGTGAGATGAAAGGATGAGGGGGAGAAACTGGTAACACTTGAGAAGAGAGGCAGAAATGGATCCAGGGGAAGGCAGGTTTGGTTGCTCTTCTCTAAGGAAACACCTCGGCTGAGCACAGGAGTGGCTTGGACCAGCTGGGCTCAGTTGCGTACCTCATGGAATCATAGAATGGTTTTGGCTGGAAGAGACCTACAAGATCATCAAGTCCAACCTTACTCCCAGCCCTGTCAAAAGCCACTAAACCCTGTCCCTAAGCACAAATCTAACTGCCTTTTAAATACCTCCAGGGATGGTGACTCCACCACCTCCCTGGGCAGCCCATCCCAATGCCTGACAACCCTTTCTGGAAAGAAATGCTTCCTGAGGTACAGCCTGAACCTCCCATGGGTCAACTTCAGGCCATTGCCTCTTGTTCTGTCCCTTGTCCCCAGGGAGAACAGACCAACTCTCACCTCGCTAAAACTTCCCTTCAGGTAGGTCTCCCCTCAAGGCTAACCAGCCCCAGATCCCTCAGCCTCTCCTCATCAAACACATGCTCCAAACCCTTGACTAGCTTTGTAGCCCACCTCTGGACCCTCTCCAGCACCTCAACGTCCTTCTTGTAGAGAGGGGCCCAAAACTGGACACAGCATTCAAGATGTGAATTTGACCACTACCAGGAACTTCTACATTTGTCCATCTTTCACAGAAGGGCAGCTGGGGAATAATCAGTCTCCTGGAAGTTTGTTCAAGTTGCTTTATGAGTCAAAGTCTCAGACCAAGCTGATGTTGAAGTACTGACACTCTCCTCATCTAGTTCAATTTCTGGAATTCAGGAGCCTTCTACTGATGGCATGGTAACAAGAGAGAGTTCAGAAGATAAAGGATTTGGGGAGGGATGAGCCCAGAGGTAAAAGGAGATTCTACAAGAGATCTCATGGACACAATCTGCGTGTATAACATGTGAACTTTGTTTTGGTTTTTTTTCAAATTACTGTATCCTGCCTTCACGATCCCAACAGAGGAAAGGAAAAAATTGTCTTTTCCTCTTTTAACATATTACCAGTAACACATTCCACTTGCACAACCCGTGCTTAGAACAAATTGAAATAAATCTGCTCACTACAAACCAGAGGCACAAATTTCCACGCGCATTTCGGGATCCCAGAAAATTCCCACTGCAAGATGGGGGCCGTGCAGCAATTCCTCAGCACAGGATTGCAAAGGACTCCTCAAGTCCTTGCCTCCAGAAGCACGTTGAAAAGCTACCACACAACTTGCAGAAGCACCAGAGAGCAGGAAGCTCGTTCCCAGTTCTCGGCCAGTAGCACCCATGCCCAGAATACACAAAGCAGCTCTGAAATAAGTTTGCCTTCCTCACTGCTGAAAAACATTCAACAAAAGCATTCTGATTGCATAGTTTTTCTGGGTCACTCCCACCAACGTACACCTTCATACGCAGAGTTTAGAAGTGTTTAATTGTGAAGCACGTGTAAATTTGTATCATCAGAATAAAATCCTGTCCCTCTGCACAACAGTTGCAAAATCGGTTGCTGATGTCTTTCATTTTCTGCTCTGCTGGTTACAGCCGGCGGGAGGGCAGCACAGATGAGCAGAATGGAACAGGGGCTGGGTGAGGCTGCAAAATAGAATCACAGACTGGTTTGGGTGGGAAGGGATCTTTAAAGGTCAGCTTGTCCAACCCCCCCGCACTGAGCAGGGCCATCTGCAGCTAGAGCAGGGTGCTCAGAGCCCCGGGCAACCTCCCCTGCAATGGTGCCAGGGATGGGGCAGCCACTATCTCTCTGGGCAGCCTGGAACAGGCTCTCACCACCCTCATTGTCAAAAATCCCTTCCTCTCTCCAGTCTAAATCTCCCTCTTTTAGTTTAAACCCATCAACCCTTGTCCTGTCCCAACAGGCCCTGCTCAGAACTCTGTCCCTCCCCAACTTTCTTAAAAGTTCCCTTTTCTAAGTCCTGCAAGGCCCCCAGAAGGTCTCCCCTTGGGGAGCCTTCTCTTCTGCAGGCTGAACCCCCCCAGCTCTCCCAGCCTGGCTCCCAGCAGAGGGGTTCCAGCCCTCCCAGTATTGCTGGGGCTCCTCTGGCCCCGCTCCACCAGGTCCCTGTCTCTGCTGTGCTGAGCACTCCTGAGCTGGCCCCAGCACTGCAGGGGGGTCTCTCTCTCTCTCTGCCCAGAGCCCTGGGAGCAGAGGGGCAGGATCCCCCCCTCCCCTGCTGCCCAGGCTCTGGGGGTGCAGCCCAGGGTGCCAGTGCCTGCTGGGTGCCAGCGCACGGGGCCGGCTCAGCTCCAGCGGCTCCCCCAGCACCCCCAATTCCTTCTCTGCAAGGACAATCTCCTCCATCAAGAGTCACTAGAAGCTGGACTGGTGAAAGTCCTGAGCAACCTGCTCTAGCTGGAAATGGTTTGAGCAGGAGGATAGAACAGATGCTCTTAGGAAGTCCCTTCCAACCTACATTATGCTACGATTCTTTGCTAACCAAGCTTTTCCTGCCAGACACAGAGCAAGCAACCCCCCCAAATTTCTCTTGCAACCAGGTAGAGCTCCTTCCTTCTTCACTTTTACAGCTCCCAGAGGAACTAAAGGACAACTTTATTATCTGTTTGTCAATGTAACAAACTGCCCAAATGATCCGTCGCTATGGCAGACAGCAGCAGATCCACCAGCAGGAGACTGGGTTTGGGTTTGCCCTAGACTCACTCGTGGGTGGCTGCTGGCTGCTACACGTGTCTATTGACCTTTGGAGCAGTTTTCACTTCTGCCAAGCACTTGGGGGAACAAAGCTGGGATCTGCAGTTGAAAATAACCAGTATTAATGCAATTAAAACAAAAAGAAAAACCCCCAAATCAATGTATGCAACCATAAGGAAAAGCAAAGGGAGTTGTGCTGATCAGAGAACGTACCCAGAAGCAACCTCAGACAAACTTGGCTCAAAATTTCCATCTATAAATACATCTCTAAATCCCACCTGTCGTTCTTCCTCAAGACGTATTCTCTCCTCTTCTTTCCGCCTTTCCTCCTCTCTTTTTGACTCAAGTTTTTTCCGTTCTTCTCGCTCTGCTTCTTCAGCCTGAAAAAAAAATACCAAACCATGGAAAAATTATGCAAGCCAAGCTTTACTCTTCCTGCATAGACATGTTTTAATTTCATGTTGTGATACCATGGGGAGGGGCTTCTTGCTATCTTCCTAGATGCATGTTCTGAAAGGAACAGTAAGGAGAAGAAGAAAAGAAAGTCATTAGCATTTAACTTCTCCCCAACCTCCAATCTTCAGCATACTTCACAGGGGAAATTATTTTCCTCACTTGCATTATCTGTATCTTAATAAGGGTTTCAGCTTGGTAAATGAACATGAGCTTATTACTGTAGTGATATTAAGTAATATTGTGTCATGGCTTTCTATTTCTCACTTAAAATCTAGTTACAATGGACTCTAAGGGGGGAGGGGGGGGAAAGAAAGATCTGAGAATATAAGTTTTACAACCAAGTACATTCAAATTTAGCATTAACCTGGGCAGAATCTCTTCTAGAAAAGCTGCCCTGGTCTCTTGAAATAATCTTTTTATTTGTTTTTAAACCAAACCCAGCAAAGGGATCGTTGGAAGAAATAAAAAGGGCGTTCAGTGTATTTAGAGATTTTGGTTTTAAGTTGTTCTTGTCTCTTCAAGTATTCTTGAATGTGAAAATTATATGAAGAGAACAAGCAGAAGACATTCCAACGGAGGATTTGTGGCTTTAAGTGTTTCAGAGAAAAAGACCTACCCGAGGAATTTATCTGTCTACACGGGAAGATAAAAATCAGCATGTTTTAAAATGAAACAAAAGATTCCTCACTCCACCGACCGATGCTTATCTGACTTCATTCAACTTTGCTCAGATTTTCCACAAACAAGAGGCTAAATAAACAGAACAAATGTGGAAAGTAGTGACAGAATGGTTAAAAAGCAGAGCGAGAAAAGGAGCGTGATGGAAGTTTACATAGAAAGTAATAGGTTTATTACCAACTGCCCTATCTACAGGGCATCCCACTCGAGTGCAAAGCAGAAACTGGATTTAAACCTCAGGTGACACTAAAATCTTTTAAGATGGGATTTCACCGGCTTTGGTTGGACCCTCTCCACGGTAGAAACATTTGGAGTTTTATAAACCCTCTCTTTTTGTAGAACGTGTCAAGTCCATCGTTCCCTCCAGCCTCTGTTAGGCAAAGGCTGGGATTGAGTTTCATCTCCTTGCAACCACGATTGCCAAGTTACAGAACAATACAAGAGCTTGCAAAAAATTTAATTAAATAAAACACACAGAGCAAGTAAAAAGACTGAAGTGACAAGGTGCTGCCATCCACGAGCACGCGTCGGAAAGTAAGTTTCAAAAATCCTGTCGCTTCCCCGGACTTAACAGCAACGTGCTGGGCAAAACTGGGAAAAAAAAGCTGCAGTATTGAAGCATTTTTGCACAAAGGCTTAGGAAAGAACAACTGAAAAGCTACAGCGCGTTCGCTCTGCACGCTCGGCCTCTGTTTAAGGGCCAAACTTCAACCAAAATCTGACCGCGCCGCAGATTTCCGTGGATTACGGGGTCTGCTTTTCATCTCCCCCAAGCCATAGAAACAACAAACGTGGCTAAACGTAGATAAACCCATGCAAAGTTGTTGGGTTTTTTGTTTTTTTGCATTATGAGAGCAGATGAAACGCTGCTCAGAACTGCCCACGCTTTTGGTCACAGCCCCAGGGTTAGCACAGCGCTATGTGGGCGCCGAGTGTCTTTTTCTGGGGAGACAGTAGTGACATTAAGCTGCACACCAGTG
This sequence comes from Todiramphus chloris collaris, assembly GCA_025345505.1. Taxonomy (NCBI): domain Eukaryota; kingdom Metazoa; phylum Chordata; class Aves; order Coraciiformes; family Alcedinidae; genus Todiramphus; species Todiramphus chloris. The sequence continues at coordinate 40,954,576 of JANVCC010000035.1, forward strand.
GAAACATCCCATAAAGAGCATTCAAGGGTTTAATTCCTCTCCCCTCCCCCAAGAATGCCAGAGAACCTAATGGAAAGAAAACAAGACACCGTTTTCCACGGTCCTCTTGGGATACGACGTTAAAAGCTGAATTTACATTTTTAAAACAAAGATCTTGCAGCGATGACTTTTGCCTTTCTGAGGTTGCTGTCATCACAAGTTCTGTGCTGAGGGTTCCTATTCAGGCTGTGCTCCGGGCTCTCTACGTGGCAGGAAATACTTACCTCTCTCTGTGCTTTTCTGGCTTGCTTCTCTTCTAATTTCCTCTGCTTCTTTGCTCCAATTTTCCCAGACACCTGAAATTCTGGCACCTCCTCAGCATCATCTTCCTCTGCGTTCAAGAGTAAACAACACGTTTTAAGTCGTCTGTAACGAGACCCTTCGAGAAACTCCACTGCTTCCTAGGACAGCAGCAGTGGATGAACAGGAGACAGACACGCATTTCAGACAAGACCTATTAGATGGAAAAAAAGGGAAAAAAAAACCCAACCAAAAAACCCCAACAAAAATCCCACAAGACTGCCAAAGCCACAGCGTAGAAGTAACAAGGCAAACGCACGCTCCAGAGAAGCCAGAGGGAAAAATGTACTTGATCTTTTCAAGAAAGGCTTTTCCTTAACATTTCCTGCGTTCCACAATGAAAAGATATTGTTTCTTATACATAAGGGTGTCACAGAACTGGGTAACACCCACCTGCAAAGACTTTCTTCCCCGTTACCCTTAAGCTTAGCACAACAGGCACCCGTTCACCAAGTGGAATTCAGAGGCATGCTGCTTACCGCTCACTCCAGCCTGATCCAACGAACCTTTCAGGGGGGCAGGAAAGAAACCCAGAATCTAGAAACCCTGCAATGCACATCCCAGAATCCCAGCATGGTGGGGGTTGGAAGGGACCTCTGGAGATGCTCTGGTGCCACCCCCCTGCTCCATCCAGCAGGGGCACCCAGAGCAGGGGCCCAGCAGCGCAGGGTCCAGCCGGGGTGGGAATCTCTCCAGAGAAGGAGACTCCACAGCCTCTCTGGGCAGCCTGGCACAGGCTCCCACACCCTCACACCAAACAACTTGCTCCTCCTGCTCAGATGGAACCTCCTGGCTTCCAGTTGGTGCCCCTCGTCCTGTGGCTGGGCACCCCTGAGCAGAGTCTGTCCCCATCCTCTCACCCACCGGGCCCTTTAGCTCTTGCTCAGCATTGCTCAGCTCCCCTCTCAGGCTGCTCTTCTCCAGCTGCACAGCCCCAGGGCTCTCAGCCTGGCCCCAGCACAGAGATGCTCCAGTTCCCTCAGCCTCTTTGCAGCTTCCACTGGACTCCTGGACTTTCTCCAGTAGTTCCCCATCTCCCTTAAAGAGACAAGTCCAAGAATCCTGGGCTTGACTGCAAAAAACCCACATGTAAACAGTTCCTTGTTCCATGACAATTTAAAAAGATGATTATCTTTATAAAGAATATTTCTACAACTGTGAAATACAGAAGTGTGCTCAAATGCTGTGTAAACGCGTTAGATTTCTGCTCACCAAAGGGCTGAGAGTGTGCAGGGGGAGTTCCTCCCCCGTTAAGTTTTAGCCCCCCCCATCGGGGGGGGGGGGGGGGGGGGGGAACAATTTCCCACTCACACAAACCCCGAGCCCTTTGTTTCTGAGACAAAGTTAACAAGAAAAAGCTCATCTTGTTTGAGAAGCACTTTCATGACAGCCTGCAGCAGCTGGACCCGGAGCTGCCCATACTGTGGCAACCACCAGAACCAGTTTGGTAGCTGGTTTCTGTAGGGAGCTCTCTCCAGAGCACTTCATCCCCTTTATCAGCAACGCAGAAAGCTGCTTTTGAAGGAGGATACAGATGGAGACTCACCCTTTTACAGGTAGAATTCTGTTTGAAAGACTCTTGTTTGACTAATTCCAGCACAGTGCTCTGGTTAAGCCACCAAGAGGCATCATCAGAAACAAACACAGTTGAGAGCTGTGGAGGTGGCTCTCAAATCACTCTGCTGTTTTCAGGATGTGGAAGTTAACACGAGGCAGGCTTGCTGTACTGAGCTGCAGGGAATTACCAGCATCTCATTGCTGAGATGATCAAAAGGGATCCCCCTTCCTACACCACAAACAAAAGAGACCAACAGGGAACACTCAGACTTCACACAGTTGCTTTTATGATGCTGCTGAAGCTTAAAATAACTTTATTTCTATTTGAAATACCAGGCTAAGGGGAGTTCCAAGCACAAGGGGCGAGCAAAGCGGCATTAGCAGTCATTACACTAAAATTAACAGTTCAACACTGGGATTATTCTTTTAACAAGTTATTTCTGGCAAACAGCACAAGTATAAAACACCATCTATGACTCTACTCAACCCCAGGCTCTGAGCACTTCTCACATTTCAGCTCTAAGTGTACCTGAGCCAGAGGTTAGGCAGAGGCTTAGAAAAAGCTTTTAAAGCTTTTTCTTCCCCCCGCCAAGTCCCGGATCAAACGTGGCTTTGTTCAGTAGCATTTGCTTTCCTCCCGTATGAGGCATCTGATGTGATCCCTGAAGTACCACTTCCTCCAAGCTTTTTCTAGCCTGGGGAGTTACAGCTGATGAAAAGACAGGAGCCAGCAAGGCAGAGGCAGCCTGTGATTCAGCAGGGCTTTAAAGGCTGATGATGCTCTAAACCTGCCTGCAATTACTAGGGGAAAGAAAAACCTGAACGTGCTGATGGGAATAGAAGCACACGAGGTGGAGGGAAGGAGTTGCTGAATCAAGTGGTTATTACAGCATAATAGTTCCACCCGAAGCAGAGGGGATGCTGCAGACAGCCAGCAAGATTTTATGTCATTTTTAAATAAAGAAGCTATCACTTCAGCAGCTTTTAACAATCACTTTCCACACACACACAGTTATCAGCACTAGTGGACCTAATGGGAGGGAGGAGCAGGGGTGAGTCCACAGGAATGTGGCACTATCTACTCCTAGGCTTCAGATGCTGATCTTCTGTGGTGCTCCGGGGAGTTTACCTGTAGTTGTGATGGTTTCAAATGTGGCAGTTCTGGGAAGTACTTCAGAGTGAAGCAGGGAAGTTCAGTGCTCCCAGCTGGACACAAGCAGTTTGTCCGTGGTGGCTTTCCCTTACTGCTCACAGAAGGACAGGACACAAAAGCCCTGGTTACACTCAGGATGGGGTGCTGATGGAGAACACAAAAGCTCAAGGCAGACAGGCACCTCTCGACGTGAACTGCTTGGCTTGGATGTCACACATCAGGACTGCTTTCAACCACAGTCACGACATGTTCTGGTCTATATTTAGAGAGCCCAACAAAACTTAATCAGCATTTCCAGAGCAGACAGAAAGCAGAAAGGTGATGCTTTCACTCCACTTCATCTGTCCTGCCTTACACAAAGATGAGTTTTGCTCAACTAGGCAGATGAGCTTCAGGGAACTTGAGCTTTTAGTTAATGTTTTGATCATATTGAGAGACAGGCCAACAGGAACCAGTTAAGAGTCACACAGGGGTTTGAATTTCTTTAAATTCCCAGAGTACTTTTTAGAAAGACTTCCCAACACCATTAGAAAGTGTGCTGGAGTGCTGACTGTGTCTACCAGCTCCTCTGGAGAGAGCATGACAAAACTCCACAGGAAAAAACAAGCATCATGTATTTTAGCTGTGCTTGTCATCTCTGTCTGTGTTGAGAATGACAGGGCCCTGGCCCAGGCTTCTCAGAAAGGTTGTGGAGTCTTCTTCTCTGGAGAGATTCCAAACCCACCTGGACAACGAGATCCTGGGCTCCCTGCTCTGGGTGACTCTGCTGGAGCAGGGGAGTTGGACCAGATGATCTCCAGAGGTCCCTTCCAACCCCTACCGTGCTGGGACTCTGTGAAAGGTCCCTCTTGCTTCCCATTAAATTTTGGAAGTGAAACAACTGGATTCCCATGCACAAAAAAGGATGTGAGCTGCAGGTGTGACTACTCACACCAAGTCCTTTGGGCACAGTTAGCTGCTTTCTTTACTATTTATACAGCACCTACCAAAAGGAGCAAGAGAAAAGGAGGAGGGAAGACACCGGGCAAAAGAAACAGTTCATCCTGAAGGCAGAAGACAGATGTGTTTTATTAACATGGAATATATGCATGACATTAATCACCGGAACAGAATCAGGCCACCATATAGTAACTCATGAGTAACACAGCCCTGAATCACAGCATGGTAGGGGTTAGAAGGGACCTCTGGAGATCATCTGGTCCAACTCCCTTGCCAGAGCAGGGTCACCCAGGGCTGCCCACACAGGAACAGATCCAGGAGGGTCTGGAAAGTCTCTAGAGAAGGACCATTTATATGTATATATATACATTTGGTAGCTCTCCGAATGAGCCATTATTAATCTGAACCCACAAACCCAGCCTACGGTTAGGAAAGGAGGGGGAGGAAAGGACAGCAGATAAAGGACATTAGGCCCTTTTGAGCAGAAGTCAAACAACTTGAAGTTGTTTTTCATTGGGGTTTTTTTTCCTCTAAAATAAAGGCCTAAAGCACAACTGAGAAACCACACACCTACCTCTGCCACACACCATCTGCTCTCAAAATGCCTCAAGGGCAGACGCAGGCTGCGGCTACTCTGAAAACACTGAAGTCACTTTCTATATGAATAAGGAGCGAGTCAAAATTAGCTTTTGATTCCCTAGTTAGGATATCAGTAGTCAAAGTTTAACTGTACTAGAAAGGTTTTCCTACTGATTAAGCAATAAAATTAATTTCAGCTATGACATCAATCCAGCTGCTTCGCAAGAGCAGCGTTGGACCGCAGCAGCGGGGCTGCGGTCGTGTATTTTCCAGATCTTCTGGCACCCCAGAGTATGGAGAGATCCAGCATTACATGAGAGGTAGAGCCTGCTGGAAGAAAACGATTCTTTTCTCACCAAATTTCAGCACAAATTTCACAATTTCAGCACTTCATTTGAAGTGACTCCCAGTATCCATCACTGCATAGGGTTAAAAAGACTCTCAAATTATTTTTTATGGGTTTTTTTGCCCCCCAAAGTAGCAGAAAGTGATTTTTTTCAGATGCAAGATTTCAATGCTGAACTTCAAGCCTACACAAAGCAATAACAGCCATTTCAAAATGCCTAAATATTGTATTATTTTAAACTTCTAAGACCTTTTGCTTGTTTTCTGCTTCCCCCCACCCACAATTAACACTTAAAGGAAAACATGAGATTCTGATCTCCAAGTCTTGCCAAGCAAAAGAGGAGAGGAACTTAAGATCCAATTCATGTTTGAAGCCTTACCTGCTTGTTACTATCTTTTATTTTGCAAGCTAGAGCACTCAGACTATCAAAACCTGTTCGCTTTATCAGTTCTGTGCAAGGGAAGCAAATTTAACCCTAAAACAAGGGTAAAAAGGCTAAAAGCTCAGGGAAGAGATGATGCAGATGTTGGAATATTTCACCTTTTGGAGTTATAAGACAGCTGCCAAAAGCAGAGAGCCTGTAGTTTGTTCCAGTTCAGAACAAAGGCCGTTGACAAAACCAAATTATTTCTTTGATGTCCTTACTTTGTTTGTCAAGATTAAAAAAAAAAGTTCCAATGTAATCCACACAAAACCCCTCCCCTTATTTTTTTGGCAACGCTTTTTGCGACAAGTCCTAGCGGTCATGGGTTTGTAGGACATGGGAGTGAGCATCTTTTGAAATTAAACTAGTGGAAATATTCCCTGGAAATGGACTGGGCTGCTCAGGCACTGCTGGCACGTCCTTCTCTTTTGCCTCTTTTCTTTACCAAGCTCAGTCTCACCCACCAGAGCCTTCCACCCAGAGGGTTGCCCAGTGGTCTTTGTTTTCCTTGGTGGTTTGGAGATTGCTATCAGTTCTTAGAGAAGCCTAGCCTTAGTTTCTTCATAACTCCCCTAAATTGTGGTGTGGTAACACCCACCAGTTTCAGCCGACACAAATGCCACCTTCTCCAACAGACAGCAACAAGCTTTGCTCCAAGATGGGGCTCCAAGTGACAGAAAACATGGACTTCAAACCCTGTGTCCTACTCACCGAGACCACACCGCAGAAGGCACTTCGCCTGCGCACGCCTCTGTCTCTCCAAACTCTTTGTATCACATGGAGAGGCAGGCAGATTTTCACTGCAGGTTTGTACAAACTCTGGGAGAAAGAACATCTAACAGTCCTTCAAGCAAACAGAAGTTTGCCTCAGATGGTCATACTCTGTTTTCTTACCTCAGTGGGAGAGAGATAACCCAACCCTACTTTCCATTCTAAGTTCATCCCCCCAAGTTTCTTGTCACTTGATAGGAAATATATTTGTTGGTCTCTTGTCCCAAGGAACAAGAGGAAACAGCCTCAAGTTGCACCAGAGGTTTAGGAGGAAAAATGTCTTATCTGCAAGTGCTGTCAAGGCCTGGCCCAGGCTGCCCAGGGCAGTAGTGGAGTCCCCATGATCCCTGGAGGGGTTTGAAAGCTGTGGAGCTGAGGGACCTGGGTTAGCGGTGCCCTGGCATTGCTGGATTAATGGTTGGACTCAATGATCCTAAAGGTTTCTTCCAACCAAAATGATTCTGTAAGTCTCTTAAATCACAGAACTAAACCATCAGATGGCTGGGTTGCTATTTGCTCCAAAAAGCAAATAAAATATAAAAAAAAAATACAGTGTCAAGAGAAGTCCCTACCTCACTGCAGAGCTCTGCAGGGTTCAAGGCACAATAAGCAGGTTTGGAAGTACAAGTCCAACTCAAAAATTGAACCACTTTTTCTACACATGGCCAACGACCCTCAAAAAACCATCTTGAAGGTGATAGAAGTCCAAGTGGATGCACTCAGAGAATCCATCGAGCAAAAACAAGAGCCAAAGACACGCTCTGCGGTCGATAAATAAACGGGGCCTGAAATTGGAAGATGGCTAATGCTGTTTATTCACACCACCCCATTCCCCAAACAACCCTCAAGCCAACTCCCATTTCTCTCCTTTCCCCTGCTTCCCTCCGTGGCTTAGCTTGGCCTCTTCTGTCCTAAATGATTAATGCCCCAAAATCCACACGCATTTATGTTGTGCAGCGAGTTATTTTCTTCTTGAGGGTTGGAAGTCCTGTGCTATGAAGAAAGGCTGAGAGAGTTGGGGTTGTTCAGCCTGGAAAAGAAAAGGCTCCAGGGAGACCTTCTTGTGCCCTTTCAATACAAAAAGGGGACCTAGAAGAAAGATGGGACAGACTTTTTTTCGCAGGGCCTGTTGTGAAAGGACAAGGGGTCATGGTTTCATATGAAGAGAGAGAGATTTGGAGTGAAAGAACAATTTGTTTACAGTGAGGGTGGTGAGAGCTTGGCCCAGGTTTCCCAGAGAGGTGGTGGCTGCCCCATCCCTGGCACCATTGCAGGGGAGGTTGCCCGGGGCTCTGAGCACCCTGCTCTAGTGGCACATGGCCCTGCTCAGTGTGGGGAGGGGGGGGTGGTGGAGTAGATGACCTTGAAAGGTCCCTTCCAACCCAAACCACTTTATGATTGTGTGACTTTGGCCATAGCCAGCCCCACAAAGCCACTTCTGTCTGGGTTCAATTTAAATGAAGAGACAAGAGAGCTAATTAAGTCTGCTAGCTGGGATTATCAGAAGCCATCTAACCACACGGATGCAGAACTCTCCTCCCAGACTCGTTTTCCAGAAGGAAAGGCACAGGAACCCTGCAACCATGTGCAGGGCAGATGTCCTCTGAGGCACTCTGACTTGAACAACAGTCACTGGGCAGCATGAAAAGACAGAAGTGTTATGTCTAGAACTAAACTGGGCAATATAAACCAACCAAACTCCTTTTTTCTAAGGGCAGCCTGGAAGTCACCCTGGTGGAACACGGCTGAGGGGGTCTCAGTCACTTTGAGAATTACTTTGTCACCGCTGATAAATATCTCCCCAGCAATCTTTGGTCATCAGAGTATATTAATAGATGTTGATATTCTCATACCAGATGACCTCCTTTGAGGACTCTACTAACCACTGAAAACCCATTACTCAGGCAATCCGAGCTGGTGTAGGCACCTGGCTAGGGGGCCTGCCCCCGCAGAGCCCACATGGAACCCCTGAATACGGAACCCACGCACACCCCGTGGGGTTGCAATGCTGGTAGGAAAGTCAAGGCATTTGGCACTTTGCTGTTTCTTTTCTGTCTGGGACAAGCTGTGAGTAATTCAGGTGGCTCACCCCACCCTGCCGAGCTAAAGGAAGAATTACAACCTGGTTTACTTCCACTGGCAATGGCTATAGATTTGAGTATTCACAGCAATCATTTACTATCCTTGCCTGGATTAAATGACTTCTTATCAAGGCTTGCAAATAAAGAAGATGAAGGTTTCAACTACAGAAGGGACAACTAGAAGTTATCCAGGTTTTGATCCTAGTGCCACCATTTGTTTTGGGTTTCTCTCCCCCTTACTCTACGAGTGATTTGAGTACTGGCACAAGACAACAACTCGGTGCAGGCAGCAGAAACTGTGGGCTCTTTTACCCTTTCTTTCTCATTCTGGAATTGAAATGTGATTGTTAGATGGAAAACAGAAAACCCTCATGCTAACCACAGCTCCAAAGCCTAAAAGTGCTGCTTGGACACCATTTCTCAGAGTCAGCAGAAGTGGCTCCCGACAGGCAGAATGCTTGGGTGATAACAGCAGATCCTTCCTGACCCCGCTTCCGTGTCCGTTAAGGTAACACGGACGTGGCCAGGGTGTCCTCACACCCTTCCTGAGTCTGCTGACAGAAATCTTGGTTGGGTGTTCTGCCTGCACTGGTACCCAGGGTAGGAGTCCGAGTGACACAGAGCAGGATCATGGAGCTTTAACCAAAGCTTAACACAGACCCCGAGTGGAAATTCCCCACACAGAACAGAAACTTACAGGTAAATCATTCCAACAATTTTAACAAGGAAAAAAAACCAACCAACTCCAGTTGCAGATGTTCAGAAGCCTTCTAAAGCAACAGGAACATTTAAAATCAAGACTGAAGAAGCCAGACCAGCTGGTTTCCAGTGTTTCTGTCCACATGGCAAAATAATTTTGTTCTTCAGGCCCAGGTGCCCCAGCTGGTCCTGCCCTGCCCGAGACTGTACATCACCATATGCACTCTGGGTTCTTCTTCCCTGGAAGTTCAATGATTTTTATAGCACAATACTCTGCTGAGGGATAACTTGATGTTTTAACGGGTTCAAGTGGAGACAGTAATTAGTCAAAACTGCTCTGGATGGCAAGGACACAGAAAACACAAACGGCCCCTGCAAAAAGAGGGCAAATCCAGGAGTGATGCCAGGCTTACGTTACATGTGTGCTTCAAAACATGTAACACATCCTTCTCTAAGGCGGGGGGGGGGGGGAACCCTAAAAAACCCAACAAACCAACCAAAACTCCAAGCCTCACATGAACACAGGCAGCTCAGGGCCAGGCTAAGGACTTGACAGCACAGACGCAGCCAGTCCATGACAGAGGGGGTGTTAATGCCAAGTAAAAACAGCCACTGGTCATTGCACACCTCAGCACTGGGGAACCAAGGACAGAACTGCTCTGCTGCTGAGCTCTTTGCTCAGTCTCCAAAGCCTGTAACCTCCAGAGGTGTTACTGCCCAGCAGGCACTTGGAAAGATCATCCCAGAAGATGAATTGAAAGAAAAAAAACCCACATAGAAGCACAAACAGAAGCAAAGAACAAGAAGTTGGTTTAATTTGAAAAAGCAATTAAGAAAAAAACCCCACAGATGAAACAGGGACATCATTTCAAAGAAACCTTCATGCAAGAGCTACAGCACTTGCATCTGATGTACTGGGAGGTGCAAAAGAATTATTTATAAAGCCCAGCGACATGGATTCTTCCAGTGCTGAAGTGACAAAGCAAGATAAGCTGTTTCCTTTGACAGCTTGACTCTCGGCCTTCGGCATTCAAACTTTTTGATGTCTGGAGTTTCAGGCGCAAGACTTTTTAGATTTCCTTTTACTTTCCAGGATGCTATCACATGAAAAGAAAGAAGCCAAGTTGAAAAGTTCAGGCCTGTCAGTTTTCCCTTTCTGAAACTGTTGAACATAATTAGCTTGAGGATAAAAAAACAACAAACCAACCCACGTTTACCTGGCAATGTGAGCGCAAGAAGCTGTCTACAAAGAGCAAGGCAAGAGAAGCTGAAGAGAGTGCAACTGGCCCCTAAAAGGGACGCCCTGATCTCCACTGGAAGGCTTACAGGGTGTAGAAAGATGTTATTTATCACCATATTCTTGCCTACAACCACACTGCAGAAATATAGGTATTACCTGTGCATCCTCAGCAAGTCTGTCGTGACAGCAAAGCAAGGGTAGCAGCTGACAGGCTTGAGGGACAGAATGTCATCCAGAGGGACCTAGACAGGCTTGAGAAGTGGGCCTGTGTGAACATCATGAGGCTCAACAAGGACAAGTTCAAGATCCTGCATATGGGTTGGGGCTGCCCCAACTTATCAGCCCGGGCTGGGGGTGCAGGGCTGGAGAGCAGCCCTGGGAGAAGGGCTTGGGGTGCTGGGGGGAGCAGCTGGAGCTGAGCTGGCCCCGTGCGCTGGCACCCAGCAGGCACTGGCACCCTGGGCTGCACCCCCAGAGCCTGGGCAGCAGGGGAGGGGGGGATCCTGCCCCTCTGCTCCCAGGGCTCTGGGCAGAGAGAGAGACCCCCCTGCAGTGCTGGGGCCAGCTCGGGAGTGCTCAGCACAGCAGAGACAGGGACCTGGTGGAGCGGGGCCAGAGGAGCCCCAGCAATGCTGGGAGGGCTGGAACCCCTCTGCTGGGAGCCAGGCTGGGAGAGCTGGGGGGGTTCAGCCTGCAGAGGAGAAGGCTCCCCAAGGGGAGACCTTCTGGGGTCCTTGCAGGACTTGAAGGGGCCTGTAATGCAGAAAGCTGGGGACAGACTTTTGAGCAGGCCCTGTTGTGACAGGACAAGGCATGATGGTTTGAAACTAAAAAGGGAAATTTAGACTGGAGAGAAGAAAGAAATTTTTGACAGTGAGGGTGGTGAGAGGCTGTGCCAGGCTGCCCAGAGAGGTGGTCAATGCCCTATCCCAGGTGAGGTTGCCCAGGGCTCTGAGCACCCTGCTCTAGTTGCAGATGGCCCTGCTCAGTGCAGGGGGGTTGGACTAGATGGCCTCAGAAGGTCCCTCCCAACCCAAACCACTTTATGATTTTATGAACAGTAGATCCAGCACAGGAACAAAGGACTCCTTGTCAAGAACCTGTTGTCAGCAAGAGAAAACCCTGCAGCCTGTGGTGATCTCCACCTAATTGGCTGAATTCTGATTATCACCCAGATGGCTTCTCGGAAGGAAAGCTCTCCGTTTTGCAGAGATGACACTGGAGAATTGATGCTGCTGACTGATTTACAAGAAATCAATACTTTATTCTAGCCATTTCTGGTGCAAGGTGCAGGTTCTGTTTACCCAAACTTAACCTGCATGGCTGAGCAGGAAAGAGACAAAGCAGTTTCTAGGAAGCAAGAGAAGAGTATCTTGTGATGCTCTGTTGGCACAACAAACAGCCAGAGCTCGCCACAGGAGAAGACAGATGCTTCAGTGCAAGGTAAGTGGTATCTTAGTGATAAGTGAGGAGGGAAGTGATGAACTTTCTCCAGGAGCCAACCACACCCTTTCACCAACTTCACCACCTGGGTGCTAAGGTCTGTTTCAAATATTTGCAAGATGAACTGAACCAAACGTTACCTTCCACCCACTCTTCTGCTTGCTGCGCTCTCCTCTGAGCCATCATCCTGTTCCCCATGTTCCTCCGACGCCTCGGCATCCCATCTCCCCGCTCTTCAGCCTGGGGACGGGGTCTGGCTGCTGCTGCTGCCACCACATTCTGCTGGTGTTCCTCATCAGCTGCAAAAAAGGGTGAGAAAAAGGAGTTATGTGCAAGTTGCTTTCCTCATGATTAAGTGGGATCGCAGACCTTCTTGTTTGTGCTCTGTGCAGTGGGTGTTTTCTCTTTTGCAGCAGCATGGAGAAATCAGAAGGAAAAGCTACGGCAACTGCTGCTAATGGTACTGGATTTGACTGAGCCCACAACAGAAAACACCCCACAACATTTTGTGGGGCAGTGACTAAGGTGATCATCCCCAACCAAGTACTCAAAAATATTCTCAGCGAAACTGATAATCTGTTTTTCTCTTTTGCCAGAAAATGATTCCCTTTACTGTCAGAATCTCCGAGTTACCAAAAGGCGAGGATCCAGGAATACTTTTTTTTCCCTTCTAAAGTACTGTGAATTTTAATGATTTTTCAGATTTTTATACTGGTGTAACTGCAAAGCAGATTCAGCTGAATTCAACCCTCGAAGAACATGCGTTGCAGAGCGGAATCTAAACAGTTCTACCCCAAACAGAGCCTGAAGAGCAAATAAGGATAACAAATCCCAGCCGTCGTACACGCAGGGTAACTTCATTCCAGCACCCTGCTCACGTGGGAAGCTGCAGAACTGCTCACACTCAGGATGTGGAGGGGTTTTGTGCTTTGCCAAATGATATTGTGCCCCAACAGGACCAGAAAATGCTTCCCATGCTCTGCCAAGTCTCCAGTGTCCTCTGATCCGAACAATGCCTTCCTCAAACCCCAACTACTGGAATATCTGTGATCAGAAAAGTGAGATTCATTATGACTACATTGACACGACTATCAAAGATAGGCTTGCAGCTCATCTGGGGAGACCTTGACTAGCTCCAAAGCAGCTAACTTTGGCACTGATAACAAGAGCTGCAACAGCACCGAGCTCAGCGCACGCTGTGGAGCAGAGTAACCTGGGGAAGCATTTGGCCAGCAGAGCCACGAGCAGGTCAGGATTGATGCAACATTAACAGAACCCCAGCAAAACCTAGCACTAACACACAGCAGTTCCACAGCAAACTCCAGCACTGTCACACACTGTGACATACTGGCTTTGGAAAGCTGCCCAGAAGAGAAGGACCTAGGGGGGTTGGTCAACAGCCAGTTGAAGAGCAGCCAGAGAGCGCCCAACTGGCCAAGGCCACCAGCATCCTGGCTTGTGTCAGTCATAGTGTGGCCAGTGGGTCTAGGGCAGGGATTGTCCCCCTGGGCTGGGCACTGGGGAGGCCACCCCTCAAATCCTGGGGTCAGGTTTGGGCCCCTCACTCCCAGCAGGACATTGAGGGGCTGGAGCGTGGCCAGAGAAGGGCAATGGAGCTGGGGAAGGGGCTGGAGCACAAGGGTGGTGAGGAGCAGCTGAGGGACCTGGGCTTGTTGAGCCTGGAGAGAAGGAAGCTCAGGGGAGACCTTCTGGCTCTCGACAGCTCCCTGACAGGAGGTTGGAGCCAGGTGGGATCAAGCTCTTCTCCCAAGGAACAAGTGATAGGATGAATGGAAATGGCCTCAAGTTGTACCAAAAGATGTTTAGGTTGGACATGAGAAAAAAAAAAGTCTTGTCCAAAAGGGTTATCCAGGGCTGTCCCAGGCTGCCCAGGGCAGTGGTGGAGTCCCCGTGATCCCTGGAGGGGTTTGAAAGCCATGGAGCTGTGGTGCTGAAGGCCATGAGTTAGTGGTGCCCTGGCAGTGCTGGGCTAACAGTTGGACTGGGTGATCTGAAAGGTCTCTTCCAACCAGAACAATTGTACAATCCCATGATTTTGAACTGAGGCACCACACTAGCACACTGCTGACAGCCTCTTGCTCTCACCCACTGCTTCGATCTGCAAAGCAGGTCTGTAACAAATCACAGACAGTAGGCTCCAGGGATCCTATGATTTTGCTTCAAGACCTGCCCAGTCTTACCCAAAACATGATAATGCTTATTTTGAGTGCTCGAGAACACGCCATAGGAAAGCATTATTCTGCAAAGGCAGAGCAGCAGATAGCTTGGTGGGACACTACTAAACACCAGAAATACCCAGTCTGCAAAGACTTCTTATACAAACACAATATTTCTCTTAACTTTTTCAGACATGCTGCAATTCAAACCTCAGCATCCCTTCACCCGAAAGCATCAGCGTGTCCACCTCAGTCACTACTTCACAAGAAGTAAAAACCCAACCAAACTTGACCCACACCAGGGTCAAAACCAGAAGGCAGCTGTTGGCCAATGCTTGTTTGTCTGAATGTTTTGGAGATGTGGCAACCAAGGACACAGACACTACAGATTGTCTTTTAGTGGGCAAAAAGATGCCTTAATACAGCTTTTTTTTTCCACCCCCCTTCCCCTCTAGCTTCTGTCCACAAGGCATTCAGCTGGTCATTTGCAAAACAACCCTTCCATTTCTTCTCATCCTTCAGGAAGGGGAGGAGAAAAGAACTGTTTCCTCTGCCTGTGCCACACTTAGACCCGACTGGTGCTTCAGGGGTCAGTGATTTGTCTACACAGCTCAAGATGCATCCTTTATTCCAGTATCTAGACAGATCTGCTCGCTCTCCCTCAGAGCTGGAAGCACTGGATTGACTAGAGCTGCACGCAATAGGCTGTGACTGGTGGTCTCAGAACATACAGAGAATATACTTAAAACCCCTCTTGCTCCTATTTGTAGAGCTGGATTGGCCATCAAATCTGAGGTCAAGAATCATTCTCCCTGGGGTCTGGCCCATGTGTTTTCTTTCACCTCCTCCTGCCATGCAGGGTGTGGTTTGGCCTTATCAGAAGCTATCTCTATTTTCTTGTGGCTGCAGAGGTCTCCCACAGAAGTGGCACCTCAAGCTGGACACTTTACGCTGAGATTAGTCACATAAGGACTAATTAGACTTGATCTGGAGCCATCCTAGTGAAAACTTAATGACCAACATTAGCTAGGTGAGACTGGCGATCCACCAGACAGTTTGCAGACCCAGAAGAAATTAATTAGGTAAAGCCCTCAAATTAACACGCAACACAAACAATTAAAAGGACATCTGGAAAACGGCCCCGGGTTTAGTTTTTTTAAGCTGTGTATTCTCCAGTTTCTGACTCAGTCTCCCAGACAGTGTCTCTCTTCTGAGGCCAGCAGGTTTGTCACCATGCTGAGACAGCAGCTCTGCCTCTGCACTGCCAGAGGCAGCAGCAGAGATGATTTCTCCTGGCTCTGGCTGTACTCTCCAAGCTCTTTCCCCAAACAGGATCAGAGCAGAACTCAGCTCTGAAAGCAGAGGTCTTTCCTAAATGGGCTGTGAAGCATCACTGTTACATCATTCTGAAGAACACGATGGAATCTTTCAGAGCCCAGATTTCTTAGGATCTAATTTTACATGTTCCCCCCCCCCCCCCCCCCAGGGAGAAATCTGCTCTTTAAAGCTTTGCAGATTAGCACCTGCTCAGAGCAAAGACCTTTTTTTTCCTTGAGAATTGCCTATCACACCACATTATCTTCAGTGACATCAGACAAGCAAGTCCACCAGTCAACACCTGAGCTGGCAAGTTTGGAGGCAGCCCAGCAAGACACTGGTTCATGAGCTCCCTTGTCCTGTGTTGATGCAGAGAGAGCTCCACCTGCTGCACCTTCACACCTCCCTGCTAAATCCCACCACATCGACAGCATCCAGCATCTTCTACCTTCCTGCTTAATTCAACGAGTGAGTTGAGTCACAACTGCAACCTGGCTTCCCTAGGGAGGTGCTTTTGCTCTATCAGATTAGGGCTGGTTCACAGGTAGGCCAATCAGGTATAAACCCAATGCTGGGCTTTGCTTTTTTCCTCTTCTCAGCAAAACAAGTCCCGGCACGATCTTGCTGGAAACACTGTGCTGCTCCAAACGACCTTTCCAAGGAAATACAGGATTTACCTCTTGCAATCATTAGCTCACATTGTTATATGAGCATTTTTAAAAGGGCAGTTCCCCAGGAGAGAACAAAGAGAAGCTGCTGCCCCAATGCCCAGACATCAAAAAAGAAAAACTGAGAGCCAGTAACCAGTTCTCTAGGTCAAGAGTCTCTGGTTTCAAATCCTTTCCAGAGGACAATGCAGACAGAATTGCAGCAGCTTCCATTTTCCACATGAGAAATCGGAACAGGAAAGCAAATTCCTGCTTAAAACAAATTATGATTAAATACCCCACGGCCCCAGTGGTTTTGAAGAATTTCTGTTGTGCAAGAACAACGTAATCCCCACAATCTGAAACTCTGGAAAGGACTTTATAATGACAGAAACCAGTGTGTTAAAGGAGAAATCATCTTAAACTCACAATAAAAAAAAAGCAAGACCAATGTTCAAGTGTCAAAAAGATGCTACTGAAAAGAGGCTTTGG
Organism: Todiramphus chloris collaris; assembly: GCA_025345505.1. Taxonomy (NCBI): domain Eukaryota; kingdom Metazoa; phylum Chordata; class Aves; order Coraciiformes; family Alcedinidae; genus Todiramphus; species Todiramphus chloris. The sequence continues at coordinate 40,970,780 of JANVCC010000035.1, forward strand.
AATAATTACATTAACCTAAACTAACTTTAGCTAAGCTGCTCAAAAAAATGGCATGAAAGCTTCTTGAGAATTCAGACCATTTAAAACAAATGTTTGGGCTTCACCTTAGAACTTTGTAAGCTTAAAAAGAAAAGAAATCCTCCCAAGCCTCACAACCCCCCATTTACCCAAGCCATGATAGGAGTCAAGCTCCTATTTCCAGGAGCCTTGTTTCTCTGGGACATGCATCACTTGCTTTTACCAAAAGCTCAGCTCTAAGTCACTGAATCTGATGCCAGGTCATCAATTTTCAAGCTGCTGAGAAAGACATAGACCAGGTCTATGCAAAGAAAGGTGTGGGAAAACTTAATTAACACAAAATTCTTACCAGAGTACACTCTTCCACTGGCATGACTGTGTGGATACTAGAGGTGTTTTGGTCACTTTTTCTCTCACAAAAATTGTCAAAGCTACTGTCCCCTCAGAAATAAAACAAAGCCTAAAAAAAACCCCAACCCCAAAACACCTAAAGTCTCAGAAACTGGTGTTGTTACATTGAAAAAAGCTTCAGTGTTTGGCCTGGCTAAATATCTGAACTTGAGACCCACAGGTAAACAACCTCTCTTCTTCCTCTCTGAAAACACAGCCAGGCTGATACGTTCACAGCTGCATCTGCCTTCTTCCCATAACACTCAGCTCACACCCACACAAGGTCACTTCCACCACGGTTTCAAGCTGCCGCAGAGGACTTGGCAGTGCTGGGTTAATGGTTGGACTCAACCACCTTAAAAGGTTTTTTTCCCAACCTAAACAACTCTATAATTCTAACTGCCAGACAGCAGTAAAACACACACTGTTTGAGGGAGGACTGAAGTGCTGTATCATCTACCCATTCCCAGATCAGGGCTGTGTAGCCCGTGGCCAGCAAGCCCTGGCAGCATCAGGAGAGGCAGAAAAGGAGCAGAAATGGGCAGTTTCTCTGAAGTGCAGATAAAACAGGCTATCGGGGTCAGAGAAGGGCCTTTCAGATGTCACATCTGACAGGAACATTAACCGGCTATTGCCTATGTCCTGCCAGGGAGGCCCAGGGACCTGTCAGCCAGGCTGGGCTGTCACCTCGAGCAGCGGAGAAGCCTTAAGGACACCTTCCCTCCACCCACCCAACCCGAGAGCGGGAAGGCAGCCACGGCAAACCCACTGCCCCTCACCCTGGCACCGCCTCGGTCCGGGAACCAGGCCCAGACCCCAGTCAGCAGCAGGAGGCTTCGCCGCCACCCGGGGCCCCCACCCCAGGGCCTGAGAAAAGACCCCAGAAGGCGGAGAGAAGAACAGAAGACCGCGAATCGCGGGAGAACCACCGGCAACCCCTCACCCACAGCGGGGGCCCCTCAGGAGTAGCACCCCCCCCCCCACCCCCCCCAACCCCGGGGGAGGCGAGAGCAGGGCCGGGCCCACCGGAACGCGGCGAGAAGCGGCCCCATAGGGCGGAGGGAAAGCCCAGCAAGGTCGCGACCCACCTTCCCTCGCCTGACCGCGGAGACGAGTGGCGAAGAAGAGCAGGACGGCGAGGAGCACGGCGGCGGCGGCCAGAAGAGCCGCGTCCATCCTGCCGCGGGCCCGCCCACAGCGGCGCTGGGGAAGCCCCGCCCCGCCCCGCTGCAAGGCCCCCCCAGTGCGGGCTGCCCTGTGGCTGCCTGCACCGAGGCGGTGCTGAGGAAGGCGCGGCGGCGCCGGGCAGGCGCGGCGAGGGCAGCCCCTGTGTGAGGCGGGGGCCTGGGAGGCCGGGAGGGAGGCGGCGGGAGCGGACCCGGCCCGGCCCGGCCCTTGGAGGGGGGTTGGAAACGGGACCGAACTGGGCGGGAGCCTTGGGTTGCCGGGGGTAGGAGGCTCTGTGCTGGCTGGAGCGTTGGGCCGAGGCCAATGGGATGAGGTTCAACCAGGCCAAGTGCCGGGTCCTGCCCTCGGGTGGCCACAACCCCCTGCAACGCTCCCGGGCCGGGGCAGAGCGGCGGGAAAGTGCCCGGCGGGAAGGGACATGAGAGGTTGGTGGACAGGCGGCTGGAGATGAGCCAGTGTGTGTGTGCCCAGGGGGACAAGAAGGCCACCAGCATCCTGGCTTGGACCAGCACTGATGTGACCAGCAGGACCGGGGCAGGGATTGTCCCCCTGGTTTGGGTTGGAGGGGACCTTAAAGACCATGTAGTTCCAACCCCCCTGCCATGGGCAGGGACACGTCCCACTAGAGCAGGTTGCTCAGAGACCCTCCCAACTTGGCCTTGAACACTTTGAGGGAAGTGGCATCCACAGCGTCCCTGGGCAATCTCTTCTAGGGTATCACCACCCTCACGATGAAGAATTTCTTCCTAATTTCTGATCTGAATCCCCCTCTCTTTCAGTTTAAAACCATTACCCCTTGTGCTAGCACTACACTGCCTGGTGGAGTCCTTTTCCATCTTTCCTGTAGGCCCCTTTAAATCCTGAAAGACCACAAGAAGGTCTCCCCAAGAGTCTTCTCCAGGCTGAATCCCCCCAACTCTCCCAGCCTGGCCTCCCAGCAGAGAGGTTCCAGCCTCTGACCAGAACTCCCAAGTCCTTCTTTGCAGGGCTGCTCTCAATCCCTTCATCCCCAGCCGGCGCCGATTCCAGGAGTCGCCCTGACCCATGTGCAGGACCTTGCACCTGGCTTTGTTCAACCTCATGAGGTTTAAACGGGCTCTCAAACTTGTCCAGGTCCTTCTGGATCGATCCTGTTCCTCAGGTGTGTCAACTGCACCACTCAGCTTGGTGACATCAGCACATATGCTGAGGGTGCCCTCGCTCCTACTGTCCATGTCACCAACAAAGGTGTTAAGTTAGCACTGGTGCCAATACCAACCCCTGAAGGAACACTGTGTCCTGGAGCCACACACAGGTATACACCAAGCAAAGCTCATGAGATGCATCCCTAAAAAATGAAGCATTATTACAGAAAACTTTCTTTTTTTTTTTTTTTTTTTTTGTTCCTTTTTCAGTTTACCCCCGCTGCCGTTCGTGCTTTACTTGATAGCAGCAGCAGCAGATGTGGAGGGACTTGATGGCTCCCAGATCTCATTTCCTCATCATCCAGCTGATGACCATGCCCTGCAGCCAGCTCTTTTTTGTGTGAGTGATCGGTATTTGATTTCCGTGCGTGGTCCCTACGGCCACGGAGATGATGTCACCCGCCCGTGTTAACCCGCTGCACGAGGATTTCCCTCTAGGTGTCACCACTGTGCCACGTATGAACACCTTAAACTACACAGCTGAGCGACGGCGCAGCGGTCCCGCTGTTCTGTTTGGGTACGGCAGCGGGGGTCTTCTTCAGAAATATTTTAGATCCCTTGGGTTGTATTTCTCAGATGCCCTTTTGTATTTTTCCCTAGTTTAGATCTGGAAAAATCCCTCTGGCTTCTTTAATGACAAGGTAGATTTCAGAGGATTTTGAGGCTGGCTTTGTAGCTAGATGCTAGGAAAAAGTAAACTCATAGGATGGTTTGGGTGGGAAGGGACCTTTCAAGGCCATCCAGTCCAATCCCCCTGCACTGAGCAGGGCCATCTGCAACTAGAGCAGGGTGCTCAGAGCCCTGGGCAACCTCCCCTGCAATGGTGCCAGGGATGGGGCAGCCACCACCTCTCTGGGCAGCCTGGCACAGGCTCTCACCACCCTCACTGTTGTCAAAAATGTCTTCCTTCTGTCCAGTCTAAATCTCCCTCTTTTAGTTTCAAACCATCACCCCTTGTCCTGTCCCAACAGGCCCTGCACAAAATTCTGTCCCCATCTTTCTTTTAAGTTCCCTTTTCTAAGTCCTGCAAGGCCCCCAGAAGGTCTCCCCTTGGGGAGCCTTCTCCTCTGCAGGCTGAACCCCCCCAGCTCTCCCAGCCTGGCTCCCAGCAGAGGGGTTCCAGCACTCCCAGCACTGCTGGGGCTCCTCTGGACCTGGATTCAAGGGGCAGCATGCCCAGTGCTGAATCCAGGGGGGACAATCCCTGCCCTAGTCCTGCTGGCCACACCACTGCTGATCTAAGCCATTAATCTTTATTTTCACAAGAGGTCAAGAGCACATTCCCCCCTCCAATGCCTCATGGTATACAGGGATTACAGGGATTACAGGGAGTTGGGTGGGCAACTGTCACTTCTTTTTCAGAGGAACAGGAACAAATTCAGCTGGTGGTGCAGTCCTGGCAGGTCTGAGTCAGTAAGTGCACGATAGCATCAGGTATTGATGTCCCATAAATGAGCCTTTGAATCGAGGCAATTCAGCTTCATCTATGCTGATAAACTAAGTGCATCCAGGAACTAAGTGTATCCTGGGCCTCGTGGCCAACTGGCACAAAATACCCTCTTCCAGGCTTGTAAACTGCCTTCCCTTCCAGAAGAGGGTGGCTGGACACAAACTGCCTGCTGGGAGTTGTTCTTGGATTGTTCTGCGCGTCGAACCATGTCTGGGAATGATCTAGGAAAATAGAAATTGGCACCCAAATCTACACTGGGGAGCCTTCTAACAATTTTCTCCCACGGATGATTGCTTCCCAGTGCCTGGGCATGCCTGAATTTACAGTGGAGATGTAACCTTGGTGTAACAGAATATGTTTATGGGGAGAAATCATGCAAGAGCTGCCTGCCGGCTCCCTCTCACTTGGAGATGGACCTCTGGTAGGTTTCCAAATCCTCATCTGTAAATGTGCTAATGAATGGAAGTGTTTCTGGATCCATTCCTTCGTGCCAGTGGGCACAAAAAGTCTTCAGCACCTTCCAGGAAGCACTCGGTGGATTGCAGGACTGGGAAGTGGCTGGATCCTTGTGCCAGAGTTCAAGAGCTGCAGGAGTGTTTTACTGTGAGGTTCATGGAGCACTGGAACAGGCTGTCGTGGAGTCTCTTCTTTGGAGACTTTCCAAACCTGCCTGGATCTGTTCCTGTGTGTCCTGCTCTGGGTGTTCCTGCTCTGGTAGGGGGGTTGGACTCAATGATCTCCAGAGGTCCCTTCCAATCCCTACCATTCTATGGTTCTATGACTCTGTAGTTGCAGGGCTATGAACTGGTAACTCTACATGTGAGGTAAATTCTACCTGGGAGCTTTGTGCACCCTGTGGGAGCTCAGCTCCTCCCCAAAGCCTCTGAAGAAGCTTGTGAGACCTATCTTGGTCTGTTGAGACCCTGTTGCTTTGTTCTCACTGTTGTACTTGGATGGCTAAGAGAAATAACATGGTTTAGCGTTACTTGAGGTAACTTTTAAACTGACCTTGAAGAGAGAAATGTAAATGAAAGTAACAGGCACACTCAATCAAGTTCATGGTTCTTGAAAACAAAACTGTGAACTTAAGACACGTGTGAAAACAAGATGAAACCAAGGCAGAGGAGAGTTGGGTTCTGTCTGAGCTGGTCCCTTGTTCTAGAGCCACTGAAGTTTTTATGCAAGGGGGATGGTTTGTCAGGGCTCTGCCTCAAGAGCAGAGCTGCAGCCCAGGTTTTCTGTCTCCTGTGTGCTCCCGGGTTATTGCTGAGCACAAGTGAAGCTTTGTGGTCCTGCCTTGGTTTGGCTGTGAGAATTTAGATGAGAAAGACCCCACTAGGTGAGATCTCAGGGTTATCTTCCCTTATTTCCCTTTTCTCTGCAGAGTTGAGGTGGTTACAGTCAACAGCTGACCTGTCATTTGCAGATGGGTCATTATAAACTTGGTTCCATTAATTTTCTTCTTCCTGCTTTAGAGTCCATGACCCAGCAGGAGGTGCTGTAGGCTTGAAGCCTTGAAGCCATTGCGAGGTTTGTCCCACTGTGCTGTGTTTGGTGGTAACTTCTGCTCTGAAGACTTGAGTGTCTGGTTTAGTTCAGCCACAGCTTCTTCTGGGTTGGGTGTTACTGGCTGAGTGATGCAGGGAGTGGGAGTTGGTGATTGGATAAAGGCTCCTTTGCCTTAAAAGCTGGTGGAAGACTGGAAACAAATAACACCAGTAAAAATATAAATCTAAAAGAAAGCCAGTGGGGCTCAGGATTCCTCTGAGCAGGATTTCTCTTCAAGAATTGTTGGAGATGGAGACTGCTGTGCTCGTGGGGGATTAAAGAGGTTCTTTGGTGAACAGTGGAGCCATGCAGGGTGTGTGGATTTGGATGTCCCTGATTTCAAGCAGGGGCTGTCCCCAGTTAATGCCCTGACCACCTGGTTTAGGCCATGTGGCTGTGGCTGCATCTCTGTGTGTGTGTGGATGTCTTTCCAACAATCCAACTGCAGTGCTTTCTTCATCTCTTTTGGCTATCAATGATACCAGATGTCTCCAATGTTTCTTGGAAATGGACACATTCCCAGAAAAGACCAGTTCTTCTAGACCTGCATTTTCTGCTGGAAATCATCCTGGACTAGCTCTGTGTTGGCCATCTGAGCTTAGTCCCTGCACTGGGCAGGTTACTTTTCTGTGCCTGGCTTTTTGTATCTGAAAATCAGAGATAAAAATCCTGACCTTCTCCACAAAGTCAGTCCCGGGGAGGACAACCATTGTGGTGTTCATGTTCAGAAGCTGCTATCGTTCTGGGTGTCTTCTTCTTCATACAGTGCTGCTCTGACTGCAGGGCTCCCTCCTCTCCACTCTGTCCAGCTGAGCCATTTGTCCAGAGCTGTAATGAGCTTCCTGTATCTTTTCAAAATGTAAATTGTAACCAATTTAGAAGTCATTAGTTGAGAAGTCTGTCACTGCAGCCCCAGTTTAATCTCACCTGTCCCTTCCCTTGTTTCCATTAAACCCCATTTAATTAAAAAGGCTATCTTGTTCTCAGGGCAGTCATCTCCATTTGAAATACATGTTCTGCAAGGTCTGTGACTCCACTGACAACACAGGAGTAGCCACCAGGTCCTGGATGATCAGGATTTCCAGCACAAATTAACAAAGAACTGTCCTTCTCTCTCCACACACCCACCAGCGTGAAGAGCTTCTGCATAACCTGCTCTAGGTGAACTTGCTTTAGCAGAGGGGTTGGGTGAGATGATCTCCAGAGGTCTCTTCCAACCCTCACTGTGCTGGGATTCCATGCAAACTAAAACAGAGACATCAAAACACAGTTTAGTTTCTTTGCTGCACCTGAGCAGGTAGAGAAAACAAGGGTGCAGTTGCTGTAACCCAGTGATTCCTTGCTCAGGTTGTCCCCCGGGACTGGTGGGGATTTGCAGCTGTAATCTGATTGCTGCTTGAGGTGAGTAGCTCCAAAAATCCATGTTTCCAGCCACCTTACTTAAATCAAGTGGTCTTAGTTGGATTGCAAACTCCAGTTACTGGGAAGGTTGCTCACCATTGAAGATCCTGCTCCCAGCATGAGCAGGTTGAGTCAGAGCCTGCATTTCTCTCTCTGGGTGCAACGCAGAAGAAAGAATTTTTACTTTGCCTTGGCTAGAGGCTAAATTGTGGTTTTCCCCAGACATTGTCACTGGGGCAAAGCCTCCCTTCCTCTGAAGGCTTCTTCCTGCCATTCTCACTGTTCCTTTGCCTGTGCCTCCCCTCTGTGCTCATGAGCACATGGTGGAACGGGCCAGACAGCCAATCTTGGCTTCTTATATCCTTTCTATCACCAGATTCATTGCTCTTCTCTGGACATGCTCCAGCCCCTCAATGTCCTTCTGGAAGTGGCTCAAAACAGAACACAGGCTTTGAGATGCAGCCTCTCCAGTGCTCTGTACAGAGGTGGGGACATTGCTTCCCTTGGAGGTATTCAACACTCAGCTGGACAAGGTACCTTCCAGCCTCAATTGTTATGCAATTCTGCAAATGACCATGAAATAAAACAGAAGGAGACAAGAGGAGACCAGTCTGAATGCAGCATGGGCTGTCTCCTTATCTGGCTTTGAAATAATAACTGCTCCATTTCAGCAGCTCCTTGCTGATCGCTGGCCAAGAGCTGAGCGAGCTGCATCAGCGACGTGGAATATTTGCTTTTCTACTAGAACTGTGTGGAGTTCACTGATAACTCTGAGAGCAGCAAGGCTACTTTCATCTCCCTGGAGCGAATCCAAATAGATTACGTTGCTGGAGGAAGTTGGGAGAGGGCAGGAGAAGTTGGGGGAGGGCGGGAGAAGACAGAGTTATCTTTATTTAAAAATAAATACCCCCCAAAATCCTTCAAATCAAAGCACCTGGGAGGGGTCCAGCAGGATGGGGAGTTACCAGTGCTTGCTGGTGTTGCCTGTCTTTGACTGAATTGCTTTCTGTCTCCAGCAAGTGTTGTTCCTAGCTGGTGTTAACTGGGCAGTGTGGGAAAAGGAGGAGAACAGTTGTCTATGTTGTACCTAATCCATGGATAAGTGGGGGAACGTGGGGCTGGGAGGACTATGAGGCTGGATTAGACTCAAGGCATGTGCAATCTAGTACCTTGCTTTCCTTGATGGCCAACACAACAGGTTTCCAGGAGTCAGTTTTAGAGCTGTAGAGAAGGCTTCAGAGGAAGAATCAATTCTTTCCTCCCCCTTTCCCTGAAATATTGCACTGAGTGCCTTCCTTGCAAGGTTCAGCTTTCAAAAGCCAAAAGGATTTTTTAGAAGGCTCTGAGTTGATTCTAGTGGTGCAGAGGGGCTGGGGTTGACACAACACCCTGTGTGCTGCAGGGAAAGCCAAAAGAAGGCAGTTTCAGTCCCCTCAGCAGTCAGGACTGCTACGTGGCCTTTGCCAGGGGCTACCAGGAGTCTTTTTCTGCCTCTGTGTTTTTTCCATGTGCTGTGAGCGTTGAATCGATAAAGCCCAGATCCTGTGAAAAAAAAAGGACAAGGAAACCCAGGCTACATCTGTCCCTCAAAAACAATCAGAAAAGCACTTTTGCAGGGTTCTCTTCCTGCAGGGATCTGTCTCCAACAAAGATCAAGATGCTCAGAAATCATCTTTGTTCTGGACTGCAGAGCCTAAGGAGAAGAAGCTAAACTGGATCCCCGGGAGAGAGATTCAAAACCAGTAACCCCATAAGCAAGATTCACTGGATTTCATCTGCCAGCTGCATCCAAATTGCAAACTCTTGTCAGTGGTACCCAGCAACAGGAGGTGGAGCAATGGGTGCAAACTGGAACACAGGAGGAGCAGGAGGAGAAAGTTCTTTGGTGTGAGGGTGTGGGAGGCTGTGCCAGGCTGCCCAGAGAGGCTGTGGAGTCTCCTTCTCTGGAGAGATTCCCACCCCGGCTGGACCCTGCGCTGCTGGGCCCCTGCTCTGGGTGACCCTGCTGGATGGAGCAGGGGGGTGGCACCAGAGCATCTCCAGAGGTCCCTTCCAACCCCCACCATGCTGGGATTCTGGGATGTCAGCTAACATTCAATTATGCATCATCACATCAGTCAAATCAAAACCACAATGAAAACAAAATTATGGTTTTTTTCAAGCCAGACTAGAACACAGGAAGTTTTCCTTCTTTTATTCCCAGCCTCTTGCTCTTGGGGCTAGGAGGGGAAGATATGAAAGTGTTTGGAGTTATATTTTCCTTTGTTTTCTCAGCTGTATTCCACATGGAGCCACCCGACACAAGACAAGGTACCTCGGCATCGTGACTTCATGATTTCTGCTCTGCTGTGAAATAAACGTTTGGCGTTGGAAGCCACGAACTTCTAAAGGGCAGCACCACTTAGTTGCCTGGTTGTATTTTCACCTTCATAAAATGAATTCTGAAAATGTAACCTTGCAGTCATTTTTCCTAGGACTGAATATTTCAGCTGCAGTTGGGCCTGGGCTTTTTCTTTCTTGTTTTCTCCCTCGACGAGCCACTGTGGAATGGAATGGCTCACCTGCCAGCGACAATGCTGAAGAATGGCCTTTCCCTCTTATCGTTGCAAAAGTCCTCAGAAACTATGTGGATGCAATCCCTTGTTTATTATGGGCTGTCGCTGCCTGGCGATGATGAGTGTTTCCATTTGCTTTGGTCTGGCCGCAGGTAAATGTTTACCTGCTGCCACGCCTTCTGATATCAGCTTTCTGTGGGACATTTTCTGTCACGCTTCTCTGGGGCGAATCTGTTGTTTGATAACTACTAGATCTGTTTTCTGATTAGTTCCCTCACCTGGTTGATGATACCCCAACATGTGTGCTCTTGCAGCACAGAGGGCCAATCGTGTCCTGGGCTGCATCAAGAGAAGCGTGGCCAGCAGGTCGAGGGAGGGGATTCTCCCCCTCTACTTCACTCTGGTGAGACCTCACCTGGAGCACTGCATCCAGTTCTGGAGCCTCTGTTACAGGAAGGATATGGATGTGCTGGAACGTGTCCAGAGAAGGGCCACCAGGATGCTCAGAGGGCTGGAGCACCTCTGCTATGGGGACAGACTGAGAGAGCTGGGGTTATTCAGTCTGGAGAAGAGAAGGCTCTGGGGAGACCTTATTGTGGCCTTCCAGTGTCTGAAGGGGGCTACAAGAAAGCTGGGGAGGGGCTTTTTAGGCTGTGGGGCAGTGACAGGACTGGAGGGAATGGATTAAAGCTAGAGATGGGTCGATTCAGGTTGGACCTTAGGAAGAATTTCTTCCCCATGAGGGTGGTGAGACACTGGCACAGGTTGCCCAGAGAGGTGGTGGAAGCCCCATCCTTGGAAGTGTTTAAGCCCAGGCTGGATGGGGCTGTGAGCAACCTGCTCTAGTGGGAGGTGTCCCTGCCCATGGCAGGGGGGTTGGAACTGGGTGATCTTTAAGGTCCCTTCCAACCCTGACAATTCTATGATTCTATGAACTACTAGACTGTTTTCTGATGAGTTCCCTCATCTGGTTGATGATACCCCAACATGAAATGGTATCACAGGGTGCAAGTAGAAGCTTGGTGGGAACTCCCTGAATTTTAAGCATGATGCAAGAAGTGTTCCCAGAAAGCTGGCAGGGATTTACTTTAAATGCCTGAAGAAATCTCTCATAGCAGGCATGCTTTTCCATCTGGGAAGCTGGATAACCCACTAAGGAGGTTACATCTCCACGCTCTGGACAATAGTAGTCTTCTCACATCTCAGGCACCAGCAGGCTTCAGTGAAGCATTGTCTGACTTCCTTGTAGACAGAGTGACATAGGAACTGGATGAGTAATAGATGCAGGCCAGTGCTCCGTAGAGTCCCCAAAGGATGCTGTTCAGTTGTGTTTAGGGAGTCCTGAAACAAGAGCAATCCAGGTGATGACCTTATTGTGGTCTTTCAGTACTTAAAGGGGACTGATAAGAAGGACGGGGACAGACTTTTGTGCAGGGCTTTTGCAAAAGGAGAAGGGGTGATTGTTCTAAACTAGAACAGGGGAAGTTCAGATTAAGGATAAGGAAGAAATTGTTGCACTGAGGGTGGTGAGAGCCTGTGCCAGGCTGCCCAGAGAGGTGGTGGCTGCCCTATCCCTGGCACCATTGCAGGGGAGGTTGCCCGGGGCTCTGAGCACCCTGCTCTAGTTGAAGATGTCCCTGCTCAGTGCAGGGGGGTGGGATTTGATGAACTTGAAAGGTCTCTTCCAAACCAAACCGTTCTATGTTTATTCTATGGTTCTATGAACTGCTTGGTCACGGTGGGAGAGGGACTCTGGGCATCCACAGAAGCTCAGGTCACAGCTTCTGAGTTTCCTCGCTCCCATATGAAATAGAAACAAGAGTGGCTCAATCTGCCTGGTTCATATCCAGCTCTGCCCTCATGCCCCTTGGGAAGCGATGCAACATTGTTGGGAGCACAGAGACTTACTGGAGATGTTCTACTGCACTGATGGTTTCTGGGTGTCCTTTGATGCAGTGAGGACTGCCTGGACATGTCGGTGGTTAAAATAAACTCTCTGGGAAGAAGGAAGAGAATCAAGGGCTCATTTTGCTTTCAGACTTCTGCAGTACCCATTTATTTTAAGGCCAGACTTCAACTTCAGGGGCTATATTTTTTAATAATTTTTTTTTCAAGCAGAAAATTAGACCTGGGAGTTTGTTTCTATTTTACCAGATTTTTCAAGCTCAAGCAACCATTTATTTTCCTGATTAGAAGTGGAACCAGGATAAAACCTTTTTTTTTTTTTTTCATTGGAAACACAAGAGAAAAGCACATTTCATTTCATCTCTTCCCATCTTTGTTCCCAAATGAGGCTGACTCACAGCAGGTGGATGAGACAGGGCAACAGGCAGGCTTCCATGGTGGAGGTCAATACCACATCAAGTGTTTGAGGCTCTGTTGTGGACCCCACTGGGGCTAACTGCTTTTGGAGAGCACTGTCTGCTTTTGACTGTACGGATGTCAAGTGTGGGGAAAAGCAAATAACCCAGCTACTCAAGCAAGAGCTTTTATTGCAACCCATCTAGAGGTCAGAGCCATGGGAGAGCTCATATTTGGCCTGTATTGCCTTTCTTGCTAACAGCTCCTTCTACCAGCAGTGACAAAACAGTGAAGAACAGTGTGGCCAGCAGCTCGAGGGAGGTTCTCTTCCCTCTCTACTCTGCCCTAGTGAGGCCACATCTGAAGTATTGTGTCCAGTCCTGGGCTCTCCACTTCAAAAGTGACAAGGAACTACTGGAGAGAGTCCAGCAGAGGTTCCAAAGATGCTGAGGACCCTGGAGCATCTCTGTGGGCAGGAAAGGCTGAGAGCCCTGGGTCTGTTCAGCTGGAGAAGAGCAGCCTGAGACAGGATCTGATCAATGTTGATCAAGAGCTAAAGGGGACAAGAGGATGGGACCAGTCTCTTTTCAGTGGTGCCCAGTGACAGAGCAAGGGGCACAAACTGGAACCCAGGAGGTTCCACCTGAGCAGGAGGAGAAGGGTCTTTGGTGTGAGGGTGTGGGAGCCTGTGCCAGGCTGCCCAGAGAGGTTGTGGAGTTTCCTTCTCTGGAGAGATTCCCAACCTGCCTGGACACTGCGCTGCTGGGCCCCTGCTCTGGGTGACCCTGATGGAGAAGGGGAGTTGGACCAGATGATCTCCAGAGGTCCCTTCCACCAGCCACCATGCTGGGATTCTGTGAGTCTGTGATTTAGGAGTCAGTAGCTCAAGACTCTCCTGACTGAGGTTGCTTAAGTGTCTTCAATGGACCTTTCTTCCCTGGGTTTGCATCTTTGCTTTTGAGCCCGTTTAAAGGAATACCTGCTCTAAGTCAAGAGGAGGGTGTGCGTACCCATAGGAGACAGGAAAGTGGCCATTCTATCCCCAAGGACTCCCATAGCCTTCTCCATCTGTGAGAGCACGTCCTGCTCCTCAGGTTTTCCACCCCACTGCTGGGCGTTACTCCAGCTATAACCTGGGCACAGAGTGGGGAGCTGAGCTCAGCGTAGCATCTGGGGGATTGCAAGGAGATTAATGAATACATCAGGTCGGTGGTGGTGGGGACAGGGAGGGCCTTGCAGAGCTGGAAGAATGAATCGATGGCGAGAGATGACTGCCCAGGTTATGTTGTCTTCTCTTTGATTTAATCAAGCCCAGAGCTTGAAAATGATGCTATTAAACATCATGCTGTTCCTTTTATTGGATGGCTACTGGTAGAAGTTACTGGAAGATTTCCATTACTTCTGCTTGCATAGAAAGTGTGCAAAAAGGCAAGGGCTGGCAAGGAACCCACCTATTTACCCCAAACCACCATCAGCTCTACCCGTTGCCCCCACTGTTTGACTCCAGTGAGGGGACATGTACCCAGTTCCACACCTAAACTCTTCCAGTTCATCACTGGCTCTGTCACAACAAGGATATCCTTTATGCCTGTCCTAAATCTTCCTGGGGACAGCCTAAGCCCAATACCCTCCCTGTTCTGTAATGGAATATTCATTCTGATGCATAACGAAGGACGATGTTCTTTAATAAGCCAGAGGAAAGGCACACAGGAGGTCCATTTAATAACAGAGGTGGCTGATATATAAAGCAGGGAAGCATTATAATTAATATCACGAGAATGGTAATGTGTTAGGAAAACTCCTGGCCACCAGATGAAGGGATGCCACAAAGTTTTTCGCTCCCACGAGTTACAAAAAAAACCCCAACCCGTCGGCTGAAGTTAATGGAAATTCTTCCTGCATAAGAAACGCAGGTGGAAAGGAAAATCGGCTTATTTTAATCAAAGCTAGAGGATAAATAAAAAACCAACACCTAATTTAAATCAGTCCAAGTGATTGCAGGCTTAATTCTTTCCCCTTATTAAACTCTTCAATCCTAACCCCACAGTCCTAAGAGATCTCTGTACATTGGAGATGGAGGGGTTGGATTTGTATGCGCGCTGGCCCTTCCAGGCGGTACGGCAAAGCCAGCCTGGCTCGGTGGGGTGGCTTTCAAGCTGAATCTTCTGGTAAAGGTGGTTTCATTGCAAACGACCCTTTCTGGAAATTGTGATGGCTGGGGAGAAAGGGTCCTCTCCGTGAGTGCTCTCAGGTACGTGGGTCTGAGGTGCTGAATAATTGCTAAGGGTGAAAAGAGGAGGAGGGAGCTTTGCTCCTGTTGTGAGCTGGAGGCAAAGGGGTGGAGGAAACAAAAAAACCCAGATCTTTTGATTGGAAGGGACCTCAAGGATCATCTAGGACAACCTTTATTGTTGGTCTTGGGGTTGAGGACAGTCTTTAAGTCCCCACTGCTGGTTACCAACCTACTAACCTCTCCTGCAGCCTGTAATGAGAGGTTCCCTGTTGCCCTGTGGTGATGATATAGGGAAAAAACCTCACAAAGCTGAAGTGTCCCCTGCTCTCTGCAGAGCCCAACGTGAGAAAATGGCACGCAGAGGAGACAGTATCATCAGAGGCCACCAAACTGCTCCTCCTTGGAAAGGCAGTTTTGCTGGGGCCAAGGACATGCTGGTGCAGTAAAAATTTCAACCTTTCCCTCATTTCCTTTCAACAGCCTGACACGGGTTTGCTGCTGTTCCATTTCGGTTCTCATCAGATTGGTTTAAAACTTGTTCTTGGCTGTGTGACACCTTGGAGGAGAACACATGGCCAGCAGGTTAAGGGGAGGAATTCTGCCCCTTTACTTTGTTGAGAACTCCCCTGCAGTGCTGGGGCCAGCTCGGGAGTGCTCAGCACAGCAGAGACAGGGACCTGGTGGAGCGGGGCCAGAGGAGCCCCAGCAATGCTGGGAGGGCTGGAACCCCTCTGCTGGGAGCCAGGCTGGGAGAGCTGGGGGGGTTCAGCCTGCAGAGGAGAAGGCTCCCCAAGGGGAGACCTTCCTGGGGCCTTTCAGGACTTTAAGGAAACCTACAGCAAGGATGATGTCATATTTTTTTATCAGGGCCTGTGGTGACAGGACAAAGGGTGATGGTTTTAAACTAAAAGAGGGAGATTTAGACTGGAGAGAAGGAAGAAATTTTTGTCTCTGAGGATGGTGAGAGCCTGTCCCAGGTTGCCCAGAGGTGGTGGCTGCCCCATCCCTGGCACCATTGCAGGGGAGGTTGCCCGGGGCTCTGAGCACCCTGCTCTAGGTGCAGATGGCCCTGCTCAGTGCAGGGGGGTTGGAACAAGATGACCTTGAAAGGTCCCTTCCCACCCAAACCAGTCTGTGATTCTATATTAGTATTGCCAGAGTGAAACTGGAGTTGTCTTTCAATGCATCAGAGTGATGCATCAGAATTTGTAAAACCATGTGGTCCTTGAAAATCAGCATGCATTAGCTCGGGAAGGAAGTGTAAGCCCAAACTGATGCTGGCCAGAGTGGCCAGGCACATTTCTGGTGTGACCATGTAGTTGTTAGGTGGAGAACATCTACTTTGGAGCTTGGAGCTTGCTCTACTCTTGCTCCAAGGGCTACTAGATGGGTTTTCTGAGAGGCCCATGATAAGATTTCTTGTCTCTCTGGAGGATGGATTCCTTTCAGGCAGTGAGAGTGCATCTGCCTCCTTTTCATGCCTGTTGACTTTCTGGACATCCAAGCTCCATGTCTGAAAGCAGATCAAGAGCCCTTCAAGGAGGACTCTCTGCCTTGCCTTGTTTCTGGGAGATGCCCTGAATCAAATGAAGCACTCAGCAATTAGAGCTGGGTGGATTCAGGAGGTTTATGGGTTTAATAAGGGGAGGGGAACTCAATCAGAAAATGTTTACCTTATTAAAAAGAAATATTCAATTCCCAAGATGTTCCACTGAAAAAAAACCACAACCAAATCTTACACCTCACACCTTTTCCTCCCTCCTGTGATCTTTCTCTGCTCTGGCAATGAGAAAAGCATGAGGAGGTGTTGGTTTGGAAAGCCTTGATAAAAAGCCTTGATCTACCTTGGTTTTAATGGGGTTCAGCCAAAATTCCTGCCGAGAGATAAATGGAAGTGCATTCCTTTTCTTCCCTTTCCACTTCTATTTTTTTTTTTTTTCATCACAGAAATGACACAGATGGAGAGGTTTTAACCAGCCAATTCGAATGAATAAATGGAGGAGAGACCCCATTTCATCCTGGCAGTCCTGCTGTAAACGAGGCCAACTCATTAGCCGGAGATCTCCGCATCTCTCAGCAGAACAGCCTGTTCTCCCTGCCCTGCACGTGCTGTGGTCGTCTCCTGCTCTCCTACCACCCGCAGAGGTTACTGCTGGCAGGGGGGTCTCCCTCAGAAAGCCACAGCCTCAACGTAGCTCCATCTTGCAGCTTCACCTTGTGCCCTGTTGTATTTATGTGTATTTTTTCTTGTGGGAAAAAAAAAAAAAACAAAAAAAAAAAACCAACCAAAAAAAAGACCCAGATTTTGCAATCATTCTTATTTTTTAGGCCTCCCACCCATCTTCTTCCCCATCCCCAAGAAACATCCAATCCTGGGGGATTTGTCCAAAAAAGAAATGGAAATATTCTGATGTGGTTTTTTTGCAATTATATTGTTGTTGTTGTCTTTTTGGGTTTTTTTTTCCTTAGGATCTGCATTTCAACAGAAAAGCAAAAATAGCCCTGAGAAGTGGAGCTGAGAGCAGACTCCTATTCCCAGCCCGATAACCAAAGGCCATTTTGCCTCCCCTCAACCCTGTCCCTTTGCAGCCACGGCCTGGGTTCTGCACTCACCTTGCCATGGCCCTGCAAAGCGTCTCCTGGTGCCACCATCGGTACCCAGGAGACTGGGAAGACTCCCCAGAGACGGATTTTGCTGCCATCCTGTGGTCACTGCCTTTTGAAGCCACTGAAGTGGACTGAAGGCAGCGGTTTGATGATCTCCATCCTGCAGCGGGGTCTTGCTGTGTCTCCACCCTGGTCCTAGGAGCTCAACGAACTCCCACCGACCGAGAACAGAGCAGCGAAAGGCCAGAGAAAGGGAAAAGGAAGGTGGTTGCTCCTCCTCACTCCTGAGACACAAGGATAAGACATACAGGAGAAGATGCTGAAAAGATGATTAATCAACGTTAGGCATGAGAATGCCCATGGGACCCTATTTTCATCTGTAGGTGCCTAAAAGTCTTTCAAAGTTTACCCCCAGGTTTTTGAAGGACTCAAGCAGGAAGGATGGGAGGCATAAGAAAAGGGGTTGATCTCTGACAGCTGCTGCTTGCCTGATGTCAGCCTCACCTCTGCGTGCCTCAGTTTCCCCATGTGCAAAATGGGGTTGCTTAGGGGTGGAAGGATGCTGTGAGAGCCCATGTGCTCCTGGCTGGTTAGCATCCGTGCAGGCCCCAGTTAAGGCTTAGTCTTTCCTGGCCAAACTAGCTGTTTTCCTGCCAAAGTCCTTTGTGTGCCTGCCTCTGGCCAGCTAAAGCCCTAGGCTCTGTGTGGTCTCTACTTTCCTCCTGTTCCCTTGGGGCTTCTGGTGCTCCTACACTTGTCACTGTCACCCCTGTTTTCTGCCTTCTCAGAGAGGTTTCACCACCAGCCTTGGCCTGGTGGCAAAGCCAGTCCTATCCTATGCAGCATCCCTGCAGCAGCTTGTCCTTCTTCTGGGTAAGCCCAAGGTCCCCCTTGCTCCTCAGGCTCACTTGGTCTCTCATATCCCTGCTCCCTGGATGCTTTTTCTTCCACGTGTTCCTTGGGGATGGAGCATCCTTCTGCATGGGATCAGTCACCAACATGGTGCTTGGACTGTACCATACTCATCCCAGTTCATCATCTTCAGCTGCCAAGCCTCAGGGCAGAGCATGGCAGAGTGCTGGAGCATGTTAAAAGGCATCACAGCTATTTCTGCTTCTTCACTGATAGGTAGAACCAGCCACTGTCACTGGTGGAATTGGGAGATCTCTGGTCATCTCTGTTTCTGACACTGTTTATCTGTGTGACACTGGCAAAGTCACTTAACCTCTCCCAGCTTTTCCTTTGCCTGCAGAGAGAGGGCAAATATTTGTCCTCCCACCCTGGTGTGACCCATTGCTTTAATGCAGTAAGTCTTTGATGTGAACCAAGCTGGAACTTCATCTACCCAACACAGTCTGGATCAGAGGGAAGCAAAAAAAATCCAACAGGATCGGGAGAAGAGCAGCCACTGCCACATCCTTGCTTTTGGGATGACTTAACCAGCTCCTTAATTTTGGTCCAGGTCCTTTAAATGAACTCTTGGCTAGATGCCAGCACGGGCTAGAAGCTCTCACACCAAACAGCCTTGCACAAACCACATCAAGTGGTCAACACAAGAACAGGTTGCCCAGAGAGGTGGTCGATGCCTCATCCTTGGAACCATTCCAGGGGAGGTTGTTCAGGGCTCTGAGCACCCTGCTCTAGTTGCAGATGGCCCTGCTCAGTGCAGGGGGGTTGGACCAGATGACCTTGAAAGGTCCCTTCCAACCCAAGCCATTCTATGTTTCCATGATTCCATGATCCCATGATCCCATGATTGTATGAAATGAGGTGTTTCTGTGTTTTCTCGGTCTGCCTGTGCTCTGTGGTTGTATCTATCAGCAAACTAGCCACAGCTTGTCCTTTGGCCTCAAGTCCAACTGGCCTCCATACATTTCAACCCTCTCAACTCCTAAACCAAGCTCCAGCACTTCTGGGGACCCGGTTCACTGGCTCCAACTCTGGTACTCTTTTTTTGGGCAATCTCTTTCCAGTCGGTGCTTGAGTGACTAGCGTGGATATAGTGTCAGATCAGAGACTCCACAAAAAGCAACACCTTCTGGATGCAGCAACCGCATTTCAGCGCTGAGGATAATTCTGTATTCCCATCTGCATTATTTTAAGCAGCTCTGGGGATGGAAGGAGCCACCTTAAGAGAATACAGCCAGCACTATCCTGCTCTGTCCACCCACGGGCTGACAGATTAAATCTCGTTTGCTTGTGCCAGAGTCTTGCTCACTTGTTTGTCATTAGCTGGAGTTTTGTTAGGCCGTGTTAAAAAAAAATAAATCAGCAAAACCAAACTTTTACATTTTTTTTCCCTTTAAAGAGAAGCAAAGTCAAGGAAGGAGAAAGTGCAGACACTCTTGGAGAGCAGAAGCGCAGCAGTGGTCTGGTCCTGCCAACAAGTGTGGAGGGACAGGTCTAGAACACCCCCATGAAGACCTCCAGGCCATGCCACATGGCCATGCCTCACCTCGGTTACTCATGTGTCCCAGGGCCTGCAACTCCACCTCCATTGCTAATTGCAATTTTCAAATCTTTTCCAAAATACTCTGTCAGCTTTGGAGTTGTCTTAGCTTGCACATCTTCTCCCACCCACGTTGGACACCAAAACTAGGCTGTCACAGTGAATGACATCCTGCTCCATTCAAATTCAAAAGGCAAAAGTCCTGATAAGAGCTGAGCAGACTCATTTTGCCACCACATATCATGGCTTTCCATGCTGGTATTCACATCTCCTTTACTTTCTTTCCCCCACCCCTCTTCTATTTTTTTTTTTCCCTTCCTACCTGTCCACATCCTGATCCAGAGAATAAATCAGGTGGACTGGACTTCATTACTTGGAAGACCACCAATTTCTAGAGACATGTGAAACAGCAGTTTGTCAGAACCTCACCCTATGCTGCAGAGCTGATTTTGACAGTTGCCAAGAAGGCTTCAGCTCAGAGGAGCTGGAAGGACATGCCCCACATTCCTGCAGCTCGTGCAGACCAGCCTGGAACCCCCCTATCCTCTGGGATCTGTGAGGTCATCTAAGTGGTGGAGTGCACATGTGAAGTACAGCTGTGTCTCAAAGTACAGCCCTTGCTGGTTGCAAGCACTCTCAGGAGAGACGACAAGTTGGTGGAGAGTAGGTAAGGGTCTAAGGTGGATCTAAGTGGTGCTTACAACCACTAAATGAGGGTTACAGAGAAGATGGAGCTGGACTCTTGCCTGTGAAGACAGGCTGAGGGAGTTGGGGCTGTTCAACCTGGAGAAGAGAAGGTGCCTGGGAGACCTTCTTGGGACCTTTCAGTACTTACAGGGGCTGGTCAGAAAGCTGGGGAGGAACTTTTTACATGGGCTTGTAGTGATAGGACAAGGGCTTTAAAATGAAAGAGGGTAGATTTAGATTAGATATAAGGAAGAAATTCTTTACTGTGAGTGTGATGAGACACTGGACCAGGTTTCCCGGAGAGGTGCTAGAAACACCATTCCTGAAAGTGTTTAAGGCCAGGTGGGATGGGGCTTTGAGCAACCTGCTCTAGATGAAGGTGTCCATGCCCATGGGGAATGGACAGGGGGGTTGGAACGAGATGGTCTTTAAGGTCCATTCCAGCCTAAACAATTCTATGATTACTCTGAGAGGTGCACAGTGAAGGACAGGAAGTAACAAACAAAACCAGAAGGGAAAACTTCACTGTGAGAAGGTCAAACATAGGACAAGGGGATCAGAGAGGCTGTGGATTCTCCATCCTTGGAGATATACAAAACTCTGCTCAACATGGCCAAGGGTGATCTACTAAGTTAGAAGATGTCCCATCTTTGATCAGGAAGTTGAACTGGAGACCTTCAAAGCCATCATCCCACATCAGTTATTCTGCAGTTCTGCCACATGCAGCAGCTGGAGGCACATTTCCCTGGGGTCCATGCAGATCCTTCCTGACAGAGGACCTGATCTCATGCTCTCCAGTGTCTTTCCCTTCCCCTTCCCAAAACCCTCCAAGGATGGCAGATCCCCTCAGCCTGCAGATGTAGCTGAGCGGTGCCAGGCGACTCATCTGTGCACATCCACACCTCCCTGCATCCCACCGAGCTCTTCGATAACAGGCTGCATTCTCTCCATTAAATCATTAGAAGAATTAATTCACCGAGTCAATTTTAATGACTTGTGACAGCGCTGCTACGCCGATGAGCATGACCGTGGCTTTTCCAGTGGTTCAATCCCCTTCCCAGATTACTCCTGTCAGATTTCTCACCAAGTAAGACGTGGCTCAACGGCGAGTTTACCCACCCGAATCTCAGCCTGAGTGACCTTCGCAGGGGCATGGGGAGAGCTGCTGGTAGGGCTGGTGGCAAGATCCAGACATCTGATTTCTAGAAGGCTGAAATGCCACCCAGAAGTGCAGTAGGGTGGGCAATTTATCTAGATCAAGAGCAAGGCCAGTTTTAAGCTTCTGTAACTGCCTATGGTACATTAGCCTCACTAGCACAATCTAAATCATTTTTTTTTTTCAGTGAAGGGAAGGAAAAATCCACAAAGAAAACCGACTTCTCCCTTTTTCAACCCTCTCCAAAAGCCTCCCCCAAATAACAAAGAACAACCCCCACAAAATTTAGGAGCTGGAGCTGCACTTATTTCTAGTGTGGCAGGTAACATAATAGAGCAAATAGCTTGGAGGACCTGAGAAAGTTACACTTTCATCACCAAGGATCAAATAAATAACTAAAGGAAAGGGACAAAAGCAGCCTCTGGATAAATTTAAGCACAGAGCATCTTGTTTTGTCTTCATGGCCTATTTAAATGTTATTCCATCGAGTCAAATAAATTGCCCCAGAATCAGGACATTCCTTTTATTGACCTCTAGGGACTGAAGACAATAAAAGCTCTAGTGCTTAAATCAGGCTGTAATGAGAAGATTAATGTCTTGGGGAAGACTTGCTGACTGCTGCTTGGACCACTCCTTGCCATGAGCTGGGGTTTAAGGGCTTGGCTTTGTAGGAGCTGCTCCTCTTCTGTCTGGCTTTCCCGTGATGGGGCTTGTTGGAAGCAAACGTTGCTCCAGCCAACCTCCTGGTTTTGGCTGGAGCAATCCCAATGGGTTAGACTTGGAATGACCTCCCACGTGTAAGGATTCTGGAAGAAGCTCCCAGAAAATGGCTTTGTTTTTTCTTTAATTTGTTACTATTTTTTTGATGCTTTTTGAGAACACAGATGGGAAGGTGACTGCAAAGCTAAGCAAGTCGCTTAATGGGTGGTCAGTGGCTTCAAGGTGAGACCAATCTTGCACATTGCCTGCATGGGGACAAAGGCAGCTTCACTGGGTCACTCCCTGGCTCTGGCATATAATGTCCAAACTCATCATATGGGTGGATGGAAAAAGGCAGGGTCCTTGAGCCAGGGTCTGGGAACCATGGGTTTTGCCATACTGGGGTGCTGGAGGTGACCCACAGGACTGTGGTGGGTACAAATGCATTTGTACATTGGTGGATTTTCATAGGAACATCTTGTAGGAAATTCACAAGCTCTCTAAGTCTCAATATCTCTTATATGTCTATAAATAGATATCTGTATCTGTTCCTATATCAGCTCCACAGAGGTTTTGTTTCTTCAGTGAAAACCTAAACCATACTTTTTAGGACACTATCAACACATTATGGTTCAAACTGGCATGTTGTGATGGAAGATGCTGAATAAAAACTTCTGAGGAAGGGAATTTCTCTACAGCCAAACCATGGGTTTAGAAGTCAAAGACAGAAGCACGACCTCCAAGTTGTTGATAGCTTGAAGATCTGGGGGGGAGGAAATCATGCAAAAAGGTATAAAATGCAAAGAGTAAAAGCAGACAATTGGAAAGTGACAGCTCAACAACATTGAGGAGGAATTTTCAGGAGCTCAGGATGCATGGATGATGCCAGCAGAGCCTGGTGTGTCTCGTTGTGGGGGGATGGTGAATTTGAAACTCCTTAGTCTGCATTGGGTAAAAGCCAATAACTAACTGCCTTGGATGCCTTGGGGTTGTGCATATCCTCCTTGCAAAATCTCTTTGTGCATGGTAAAAGATTTTTCTTACATTTTTACTTCCCTATCATGTCATCGGTCCTTGAGACAAGGCACACACCCCAACCTCTCTGACCAGCTGAGCTCAGTTAGGTCTCTGAGGCTTTCAAAACCCTCCTGAAACTGTGTCCTCATCCCAAAACATCCCCTAAGCTTGTGTAAAAGATGTCAGCAAGCATGCCAAACCGACCTCATGTGAAGCCTAGAGCGAGGAAGAAGAAACCAGTAACAAGTACATCATATTCCTCTGGTGAAGGGCTACAAATAGAGTGGAACTACTCTACCAGCCCCAAGAGCAAAGTGAAACCACCCAGGACCCAGAGGGGCAGGGAAGGGTGAGAAAACCCCAGGAAAAGGAGTAGAAAATGAGTGCATTTGGGTTTTTTTCTCTGTTAGGTACAGATTAGTAATGATGTGATTTGTGATTTCAGTTATATCAAGAATAAATTCTTGGCTTTATATATATATATATACACATGAACGCTTCCTGTTTGCCCATATAAGAGTATTTTTAGTGCAACACTGTTAAATCTGTGTCTGATTTTATCTGATTTACGTCTTTCTCTGATAAAAGATCTCTTCTTCCCACCCCTGTCCCAGGCTGCCGTGCTGGCCGGGTGTGTGGCCGTGCCTCCCACGCCTGGGCTGGGCACACCCCAGCTGCAGGCAACCCCCCGATGTCCTGAACCTCCCACCAAGGCTGTGCAACCACTGCTGCTGGAGGTGTTCATCTGAGCTGGGTAAGGCTCTGAGCAGCCAGCTCTGACTTTCACGTTCTCCCTGCTCTGAGCAAAGGGTTGGACCGGAGACCTCAGAGATGCCTCCCAACTTTAATACCTCGGTGGTTTGCGAAGGTGACATTGGTGAGGACACCACTGAGTCAAGGATAGAAAAGGAAACATACAGCCTTGTATTTAAATGCCTCCGAATTTCTCCAAGATTAGCCAGAAGTTCTGATTTGTATTGATTTGTTTGGGTTTGGTTTTTTGTCCTCACTCTACAGCCTTGACTCACAGAACTGAACTAAAACCCGTGGAACTGTTAACTGAAAACTAAGTGTCAACAGCAGCTCAGCGCAGAAAGAGTTTCAATTAAAAGCAATCTATTCTTGCCATCCGAAGGAATATTTTCCCTCCTGGCTAAATTTTAAGTGAAGCACAAAGTGGTTGCTTGTCATTGCTTTAATGGGATCTGTGGTATTGTGTGGGAAAACTTCCTTTCACTCAGAGGCCAAGAAGCTTTTAATTTATCAGTGCTGCAAGTGGAGGATTGCTTTTTTGGGTATGATCTGGTTGATTTGCTTTTATGTGAGGTGTGCTGAAGGCCACACCGAGAAGACTATCTAAAAATCAGAGGTGGATGGGACAGGAATCAGCTTTTCTCACTCTCTGCCCCTCCTGGACCTCCATCCGCCCCTCTCCAGGTTGCTGCTCAGCCTGCCTGTGGTATTTATCCAGGCTGGTTGAGATGAGTGAGGGTAACACATGGGCAGGAGGTCCCCAGGTGCCCACAAGCCTTGGCAAGATTCATTTGGATTTGTGGTTGATGGATGCTGACTGCTGCCTGACCCATGTGGGTGGACCACCCAAGGGCATGAATGAAGGGTTCCCAAAAGAGAAGAGCAGAGGAGGGAGAGGTACTAGGAGGGTGATAGGAAATGTAAGAGGAGAGCTGGGTCTAGGGACATGGGGAAGGCTGCCATCAAGCATGGTGACATCTTTTGGGGAGGGAAGGCTTCTTGCAGGAGGAAGGTCTTGGAGCAGTTTCCCTGATGTGGTTCAGGATGGAGACCACATGACTGAGTCACATGATAGGACAAGAGGAAACACCCTCAAGTTGCACCAGGGGATGTTTAGGTTGGATATTAGGAAACATTTCTTCCCTGAAAGTGTTGTCAAGGCCTGGGACAGGCTTCCCAGGGCACTGGTGGAGTCCCCATGATCCCTGGAGGGGTTTGAAAGCTGTGGAGATGTGGTGCTGAGGGCCATGGTTTAGTGGTACCCTGGCAGTGCTGGGTAACTTGTCTGGACTGAATGATCTTAAGAATCTTTTCCAACCAAAATGATTCTATGTGACAGAGGAGCAGGGGAGGGAATTGGGATGGCGCTTGGGTGAAGGTGGGTACTGATGCTGAGAAGGAAGGATGTGGGATGAAAGGCTATGTGCCAACAGAGTCATCAGCCAAAGTACTTGAAGCCCCGCTTTGGCATGGCTGTGTTAAATGCAAAGGACAGCTTCTGTGGCTGGCACTGCTGGGAGTAACTGGGGAGCTGGGATTATGTCTATGGAGAAGAGCAGAGTTTAATTAAACCATCCTCACAGCCTGCAAAGACCTGGTCTTGCATCCTGCTCTCACCAGAGCCATCCTGGATGACCTCGCATCAATCACTTCTCCTCTTGGTCCCCAGATGCAGAGCGAGGCTGTAGCAGGGTGTCACCTCCCTGTCTCAGCGTCATAACCACTAATCAAGTGTGCTGGTTATTAAAAGCACTCTCAGATTTATTTTCCTGAAAAAAGTGTCTAAAAAGCCCCTGAAAGGAAGTGATAAAAAGTGACAGCTGCCGAATAAACTGCTCCTCAGCATCGTGAAACGGAGAAAATGATCTGCCTGTTGTTGTAGGGCTTTCATGGAAAAAGTGCTGGGAGAAGGTTATGGGGGCTGTGTCTCTGCGAGTCGTTCAAAACCAGCAGGTCATTTTAGCAACACAAGCACTAAATGCTTCTTCGTGCACCAGCTCCTCTTCCTGCTTTTCTTTCGGATCAGCACCAAAAGGTGTCTTAGCGTGAAATTAGAGATGCCAGGTTCATCGAATCGTAGAATCACAGAATTGTTTGGGTTGGAGGAGACCTTTAAGAGCATCCAGTCCAACCGTCCTCTCAGCGCTGCTCCTTTTGCTGGGCAAAAGGGATTTGAAGATGCTGTCAGTTGTGTTGGGACCCACTTCTTTATGGTTTGGCTAACTCTGTTTTCACCATTAGTAGGACGTGGGGCTGCTGATGCTTCCTGTGGGTCCTGAGGATAAGCGTGGTGGCGACAAAGAGAAACATGGGAGAGACCAGACCAAGGCTGATGAGCCTCCAGCCCCATAGGTTGTCCTCTCTCCATCTCTGTGTGGGTTTTGTTCTGCATGGGCAGAGTGATTCGGGCTGGCTGCTTCATGCCATCTTTTCTGGACAGATGCAGTCAGCACACTCAGGTCTGGTGTGGCTCTGGGCATCTAAACTTGTGTTTGCCATGGTGGCAGCAGAGCAAATGGCCAGTCTACATGCGGTTGCACCAGTGATAAACGTCCTGGAAGCACCATCTGGAGCTGTGTTGGACAAAAGAGCTGTTTGTCACTGTGGGAGGCTGTCTGGTGCACACAGAAAGCTGGTGGTAGATAAAGTGAGAATTTCTATGCTATCAATGTGTGATCTGGTGTTCTTTCCTTTGTGTGAGAGAGGAAATCGCTCAGGTGGGCTTGGGAAAGCGTGGGAGCTAAAGCTGAAACTCATACCTGGTGTACAGCTTTTTGGTTTACACAGTGAAGGAATCTGTAAAAATATGAGGGAAGTGGGAACAGCATTTCACCTCTGCCTCCCTCGGCTTGATCATCTGGCCCAGGCTGCCCAGAGATGTTGTGGAGTCTCTGGAGAGATTCCAAACCCACCTGGACAGTGCGATGCTGGGTCCCCTGCTCTGGGTAACCCTGCTGGATGGAGCAGGGGAGTTGGACCAGATGATCCCCAGAGGTCCCTTCCAACCCCTACCGTGCTCGGATTCTGTGATCTGTAAAATGGAGATACAGGTTCTCACACAGGTCTTGAGATCCTGAAGAGGATGGGTTACCCAGAAAGTCCCCTCTTATTCTGTGCTGATCTCTATTCTAGTTTTATGTCTGGATTTTTTTTTTTTCCTCCTTCTTTACTTAAAAGTGGTCCAGGAGATGAGCCACACGTAACTGACTGAGATTTATCTCTGCAAACGATGCGTGCGTTCAACACCACCCATAAATCACTCCTGAAGTAGGTAAAGTGTTAAGAGCAGGAGCATTTTCATTTTCTTTTGCCACAAAGCCTCCTGGAAGAGTCACGGCAGGTCGCCTTTGTGTTAAAAGGCACCATGAGGTTGATAAAGAACTGCCACGCGGGGCTGATGTCAAGAGAAAGTCTTAGCGAGACAGATGGGGCTTCGAGCGTTGAATGTAGATAAATGATACCAGCAAAGTTCAAAAGCAATCTGAGCAGTCACTGCTTGTCCTTGTGACTCGGAAAGAGGATGCTGATCACTCTGGACGGTACCCTCAAGGCGTGTTTTTCACAGACCTTTGTTGTCGCAGAGCTAATGCTGGTGTTCGGCACGTTGCTCTGGGCAGAAAAAAAGATGGGGAACTGGGCAACCCCCCCCAGGTGTGAGATGCAAACCCTGGTCCTTGGTGTTGATCTAACCTGAGCTCTTTCTGCCTGTCGTTTTGGGCAAGAGTCCACTGTAGTTTATGTCTGTCTGTCCTGCATTACCCTTCCAGCAGCATCCGTCTGGTGCGTTCAGACATCAGTCTGGAAGCAGCATGGCACAACAGACCCCGAGCAACAAACTTGGGCAGCAGGCGTGAGCTTCCCGAGCCTTGGAATCTGCACAAAGTGGAGCCTTGAGAAAAGAAGGCTCAGGGGAGACCTTCTCACCATGTTCCAGTATTGAAAAGGTGGCTGCAAAGAAGATGGAGACTCCCTTTTGACAAGGAGTCACATGGAAAAGTTGAGGAGTGATGGATACAGGTTACTCCTGGGGAGATTCCGATTGGACACAAGAGGGAAATTCTTCACACTGGGAGCAATCAGACACTGGAATATCTCCTTGGGGAAGTGGTGGAGTCGCCAACATCAGACAGGGTTAACATTCGCTTGGACAGGGTGCTGGGCCAGCTTGTCTAGACCAGGCTTTTTCCAGGAAAGGCTGAACCAGATGATCCTTGAGGTCCTTTCCAACCTGGTATTCCATGATTCTATGATTTTATCATTCTATAATTCACTGCTTTCTGCTGCTTTCAATATTTTAGGTCTGTCTGTGGGACCAGGATCATGGAGGTGTAAAAAAAATTGGGACTGTTTTGACTGAGCTGCTGGTGATCTGGGAGCATTGATCTGGGTGGAGACTCCAGCTGGAGAGGGATCATGGCCAAGCAGAGTTTCACCAGTGTCATCTAATCCTCAGGAATCAGAGCCAGTTGAGGGCACTGGGGGGTGTGTGTGACAAAGCATATCTGGGAGGGGGTAGATGCTGGTGGCATCTGGCAGGGTTTGTAGATCAATTCAGTGCTATGCAGACACAGTTGCAGGCACCTCTTTTGTAGAAGGCTTAGTCAAAAATAAGAGTGGCAGCTGAACATCCCTCCCCGAAGAATGACCCTGCTTCCCATTGCTGGGGAACTACATGGTGACAGCCAGCCTGCTGGATCCTGTACCAGCGAAGGGAGGATGGACAGACAAGGCTCAGGAGAGGTGATTCAGGTCCCCTCCTCAGCCAGAGGTGGGGTGTAGTTGAGTCATGCATGGGATCCAGCTCCTTAAATTATCTAAAAGCTTGGTATCTAAGCCTAACTCATCCTCTAGAGGCAACATCTGTCTCATATGAAGACAAGCCCGCAGGTTAAGAGGCAAAAAGCACCTTTTAGAAGTACCAGCTCTTCTTTGACTCTATCCAACAACGCTGAATGTGCTCTAGGTTTCAGATGGCTAAAGAGAGAGAAGATGAACTTTCTCCATAAGACACCAGTTCTTATAGCTCTTGGCCTGGTGAGCAAAGGCCATGGTGTGTTCAGACCTTGACTTGTTGGAGAAAGCCGCAGCCATCAGGCTGTAAACCCCAGCAAAAGCTGCTTACCACCCTTCCTTGGGGCCATTCAGTAGACCGAAGGACAGGACAAGAAATGGGCTGAGTGAGCTCTTGCATGGTGACTCCAGTGAACAACTCCAGTGGTTTGTCCTGGCAAAGACACCAGAGGGGAAAAATCAGAGGGGAAAAAACCCTTGATCCTGAGCAACCTTGTCTTGACCTGCTCTTGACAGAGGTTTGCAGAGCTCTCAACAACCCAAAGGCTGCAGGCAAAGGAGACCAGAAGCAGTCAGCCTCTCCCCTGAAACTCCAGGGCTGATAGCCTGGAGAACTTTTAGCCCTGCTTTATTTTGAGCATTCATAAGCCTTGCAGTCACGGTGATACGCCATCAAATTTTGATGTCTAACGAAGGAAAAATCATCTCTTCACTTCCCTCTTATAGCAGCTGAGGCTTTCAGTAACATTATCCTGCCATGTTTTGACATCTGACTTGTCAGTGAGAACATTATCTACCACAATATGTTTTTTTTTCCACGAGCAAAACTTTGACATAAATTCACTGGCAGGCTGGCTGGATGCTGATGTGTGCAGCACCTTCCGCTTCCAAAGAGTAAACACGCTCCCAGATGCTGAGTCTGGAGCCTCTGTCTCATTCCCAGGCAAACTGAGATGTCACATGCTGCACCAAATGACCACCCTTGGACTGTGCTGTAAAATCCAGGGAATATTTGTCCATCTTTGGTGTAGTATCTGGGGACAGGGTGATTTATTTTGGTGTCACCACTACCCTCATCAGCGTGGGGTGTTGCTGACACTGAGACACCCACACCACTGTGTCCGCAGTCTAGGGGCATGATTTAGTGACCTGGCCATTGTGCCAGGAGCCACCTGAGATGCCCTCAGGTATCTTGGAGGCTGCCAAGTGGGAAACTAGTGGGCAAGGTGGGGGCAAGGTGGGTTTTCCAGCCAGGATTGCACATCCAGGTCCAGTTGCCATCTACGAGCCTTGCTGTGGCCAATTTTTTTTTTGTGTGCACATGGGATATTTCCCAACCTGTGATGGACCGCCAGAAGAAGACCTGTTCACTGTCCACGTGTCTCTCCACTAGCTAGCCTTGTCTTACAAGCACGTGCAAGAATGGCATGTGCCACGTAGACATCTCCCTGCCACCGTGGTGTTTCTGGGACTCGCAGCCATCCACCTCCCTCTCTGGCAACACTCCTGCTGCCAGGAAGGATTTAAGATCTCCAGTGACTTCCATGGACTCCCAGAGCATTTCTGGCCCTCTTCCACCCCTCTCCACACCCTGGGCCAAGTGCAGCTGAGTCGGTATGTTTGGTCCATTGCCACTTTATCCTGGAAGGCCTCAGCAGTGCTGGGATTTGCCAAGAACATGGATCTCAGGAGTGTCTCTGCCAAGCCCAGATGGTGCTTCTCCTTCAAGCTCCTGTCCATGCCCTGGCCAGCACAGAGGGTGGGTGTCTCCAGATCCCTTTATGAAGTCTACTCTAAATTCAGGCTAATCCCCTTGGTACTCTCAGAGTAAATATCAAAGTTTCCCTTTGAAAACAAACACTTGGTGCCCTCCACAACCCAGACTCTTTCACTGCTTTGGCTGGAGAGTGCTGATCCATCTTAGTCACAAGGCGGGGAGGCTTTGCTCACCTGCTTTTAAATATCTAAACTACATATCAAAATACCAAGATTGTAGCTGCTCACCCAGGTCTGCCCTGTCAGTCAGTCCAGGGACAGACAGAGAGAGACACTTCTGGGAGGTGACTCACCACATTTTGACATTGACCTCAGAAGGAGATGATTTGCACCCCAGAAACATTTGCTCTGCTTTCCTGATCATAATGGATCTAACCTGCAGATAGCTGCCATGACCAAGGACATCCCATAGTGTTGTACAGAGCCCAGCTTTCATAACTTCCCCATCCTTATACACTTCTGCCCGAAGACCAGTGCAATGTTAGAGCTCAGTACTGTCCCATGGCAACCTTTCCCATCAAACTGAACTACCTGTTGCTACTCCAACAGCTTCAGGAGGAAGCTGGTAGATGCATCTCCCCCAGGTCTGATCACTGGGAATGGTCCCTTTTCCAACCCTTTCCAGCTTGGGAGTGTAGATGCTTATGAGAGAATTTCAGGGCTGTCATTCAAACCTCACTTGTGGCTCCCTGGATAATTTGGCTGAGCATCAGCCTTCTGCCCCAAATTCCAGATGCTGAAGAACAGTATGTCTGGGAGAGACGTGAGAGCATGTTTTCAGAGGAACACAGTTTTTCAGACCATACATGAGATATTCATCCCCTCCCTTGCTACTTTTGACACCCAACAGGAAGAGATGGGAATTTTGGTCTGCTTGAAGGTAGGTAGGGAGGTTCTACAGAGATATCTGGCCAGGATGAATCGATGGGCCAAGGCCAGTGGGATGAGGTTCAACAAGGCCAAGTGCTGGGTTCTGTACTTGGGTCACCACAACCCCCTGCAACATTCCACGCTGGGGCAGAGTGTCTGGAAAGTGCCTGGTGGGAAAGGACCTGGGAGGTTGGTTGACAGGCAGCTGGAGATGAGCCAGTGTGTGACCAGGTAGCCAAGAAGGCCACCAGCATCCTGGCTTGGATCAGAACTGATGTGGCCAGCACGACAGGGCAAGGGTTATTTCCCTGGTCTGGGCACTGGGGAGGCCACCTCTTGAATCCTGAGTTCAGTTTTGGGTCCCTCACTCCCATCAGGAAATTGAGGGGCTGGAGCGTGGCCAGAGAAGGGCAATGGAGCTGGGGAAGGGGCTGGAGCACAAGGGTGCTGAGGAGCAGCTGAGGGACCTGGGCTTGTTCAGCCTGGAGAAAAGGAGGCTGAGGGGAGACCTTCTGGCTCTGACAGCTCCCTGACAGGAGGTTGGAGCCAGGGGGAGTCGGGCTCTTCTTCCAAGGAACAAGTGATAGGATGAATGGAAATGGCCTCAAGTTGCAGAAAGGGATGTTTAAGTTGGACACGAGAAAAAAAAGTCTTCTCCAAAAGGGTTGTCCAGGGCTGTCCCAGGCTGCCCAGGGCAGGGGTGGAGTCCCCGTGATCCCTGGAGGGGTTTGAAAGCCGTGGAGCTGTGGTACTGAGGGCCATGGGTCAGTGGTGCCCTGGCAGTGCTCGGTTAAATGGTTGGACTTGATC
The DNA here is from genome assembly GCA_025345505.1 of Todiramphus chloris collaris. NCBI lineage: Eukaryota > Metazoa > Chordata > Aves > Coraciiformes > Alcedinidae > Todiramphus > Todiramphus chloris. The sequence continues at coordinate 41,002,663 of JANVCC010000035.1, forward strand.
TTTTTGATTTTTTTGAAGGTCTTTTCCAACTGGAATGATTCTAAGATAATATGACAGGGAACAGGAGATGACACAGCAGCACGGAGCAGTTTCCAATTACCTTGAGCCTTGCTTTGCTTCCCCTGTTCAGAAAGCCTCCTTGGTCTTTCTCTACACCACACCAGAAGAGCAGTATGGCTCAGACTAAGGGAAGGTCACCAGCCCCTGCTCCTGTGACATTTCTTGTCACATGCAGCCGCGTGCACATAAGGTTACAGAGGGCTGATGCCAACCATAGATCACCTTGTACTATCTCCGAGCTCTCAGAGAGTGACGTAAACCATTGAAATTTAAACGGCGACATCACAAAGCTCCTCAACCCCAAATCCACTTAGGGCACTTTGATTAGACTCGGTGACGGCCCCACCTTTAACGCTTAGGAATGGAGTGTGGGGATGGCTCTGGGTTTCATTTCAAAGAAACACATGACCAAAAACTGTCCATCACTGAGCTTGGCAGAGAGAGAGGCTGGGTCGCAGCTTGTAAGGAGGAAACGGGGAAAGAAGACCCCAGAATCTCCACTCAAAGCACAGAGAAATCCCTTTTCTCTTCCACCCTCTTCTCTTCAATCTGTTGGTCTGCTGGGAGCTGGGGAGGCGATGGCTTTCCCCGGCATTATAGGGGCTGGCAGCAGGAAAACATCTCCCCCTGGACAGGTGGTGGAGGACGAGGGAAAAAAATGCTATTGAAGGCTCTGCAAAAGCGATGTGCAGTGGTCTGGGGGGAGCAGAGTTTATCTGGGCTGGCTGTGAGGGGCTTGGGTGCCACCCTTGGGGCTGGGGACTCTCTCCAGCACCTGCCTGCAGGGACCAGAGCACTCCCTTCTTTTTTTTTTTTTCTTATTGCAGACAAATCCCTCATGATGCTATAGTGAGATCACCATCCCAGAGCTCCCGGGGCCCTGCACACCCTGACCGGCATCATTAAAGAATCACTTCATTGCAGAATTGTTTTTGTTGGAAAAGACCTTTCAGATCATCAAGTCCAACCATTCCCCCAGCACTGCCAGGGCACCACTGACCCATGGCCCTCAGCACCACAGCTCCACGGCTTTCAAACCCCTCCAGGGGTCACGTGGACTCCACCACTGCCCTGGGCAGCCTGGGACAGCCCTGGACAACCCTCAAGGGAAAGAAATTGTTCCTCAGCTCCAACCTAAACCTCCCCTGGTGCCACTTGAGGTCAGTTCTTCTTGTTCTATTGCTTGTTCCTTGCGAGATGAGACTGACCTGGCTCCTCCTGTCAGGGAGCTGTCAGTTGAGCCTCCTTCTCTCCAGGCTGAACAACCCCAGGTCCCTCAGCTGCTCCTCCCCACCCTTGTGCTCCAGCCCCTTCCCCAGCTCCGTTGCCCTTCTCTGGCCACGCTCCAGCCCCTCAACGTCCTGCTGGGAGTAAGTGGAACAAATCTGTTGAGTTTAATTAAGCAGCTCATTGGCTCCTTCACTACAAGGCACCCTTTTAGGATACAGATCCCGGCTGGGAATCTGTACTCTCAGAGATGTCCCTCTTGTTTCTCCCGAGCAGAACAAAACCCTCTGGCCAAGTATTTCCAGGAGGGGGAAGGCGTGGGGCCGGCTGCGTGTTTCGCCCGTGTGTTGCGTTGCCCTCCAGCCTTGGCAGACAGGAATATTGTGTTCCATCTGAAGCTTCTCCCACTCACCAGCCCGGAGTGTTTTCTCTTCCTAACGAGATGTGAAGGCAGGCAGGCCCTTTGCTGGTGCACAGAGCTATTTTTGGCCACCAAAGGACTGACTGTAGCTCCTTCTAATTGCATAAGCATTTGTATAATTCATTGGCACTGGATTTCATCATCGGGAGCCCGGGCACACAGAATAGAGAAGGACTCGTGTGTTTTCTCTACATCCCTTCTTTTCTCTCCAGTGACTGTTCTGCAGGTGATGGGTTTAGTGCCAGGTCAAACCCCTTCCATCGGCAGGAAACGCTCTGTTTTATCCTTTTCCCGGTTTCTTGAGGAGTTCAGGGCAAACCCAGGAGGATCTGAGAAAGCATTTCCTCCCGCAGCCTGCAAAGAGCACGCCCGGGAGCAGCGGATCGGTAGCTGAAAGCCAAACAGCCGGAAAGACTTCCAAGGAAGGGCTTATGAAACAACATGGGTGGTTTAGGCGCTGGGGGTGACTCACACATCCGAAGCTTTGGGATCTCGGAGCCCTTTGCAAACAGCAGTGAAGAAGAAACCTGTAGCCACTCCTCCTGCCTTGGTGACACAAGGGCTGGGGAGGCACGGTACCTATCGCTGCACAGGAAGGGTGGCTGTCTGGAGAACTTATTGCAGCCCTGCAGGGCTTCAAGGGGCTTAGAAGTAAGATGAGGACGGACTTTTGAGCAGGGCCTGTAGCAACAGAACAAGGGGTAACAGTTTGAAACTGTAAGAGGGTAGATTTACACTAGATAGGGGAATGTTTTTATCGTGAGGTTGGTGAAACATTGGCACAGGTTGCCCAGAGAGGTGGTGGCTGCCCCATCCCTGGCACCATTGCAGGGGAGGTTGCCCAGGGCTCTGAGCAACCTGCTCTAGATGCAGATGGCCCTGCTCAGTGCAGGGAGACTGAACTAGATGACCTTTAAAGATCCCTTCCAACCCCAACCGTGATTCTATGACTGCCAGTGAGCCTTTTGAGGGAGAAAATGTAAATCTGCCTCTGCGGAACATGAGAAACATGAATGTTCTTTGCCAGCTGGATTCCAGATTCTGATGACCATCTCTTGGGAGTGGTGGTGTCTGGAAGGGCTCTTGTGTCTGAAAGATCATCCCTTTGTTCCCAGCCGTGATATTTTCACTCCTCTCCATGAAACTGGTCAACAGCTTGCAAAAATCAAAGCAGAAGAGAAGGGTGAACCGGAGGGGAGCTCTCGGCACAGACAAACCTTGTTTCCTTAGGAACATGGCAAAAACATTAAACAGTAATAAAAAAGTGATCTGCAATCACAGGGTGCCCTCAACCCTTCTTGCAGCACCCACCAGGAGAGCACCCATCCTACCACCCCATTGCTTTGCCTGCAAGATGCATCATGGAGCAGCTGCAGACCTGCCTGGGACGGAGGCACTTTAGGCTGGAGTTGAAAGTTGGACGTCACGAAGGATTTATTTACTGGAAGGGTTGTCAGGCATTGGAACTGGCTGCCCAGGGAGGTCATTGAATCACCATCCCTGGACATGTTTAAAACTCGTATAGATGTGGTGCTTAGGGATAGGGCTTAGCAGTGGACATACAGAGTTGAGTTAGTGGTCCAACTCAATGACCTTGAAGGCCTTTTCCAACCTAGATGATTCTGTGATGCTAAAACGAGCCCCACAGCTCCTGCCACTGGGATATTTTTGGTCGTGTGACAAGCAGAGACCGTCTGTGTAGCGTCTGAGCACGGCGAGGTGTTGTGCTTAATTAGTGAGCACTTTCTGCTTCCCTTCCCTTCCCTCCATCACCTGCTCCCGGCACATGGCTGCGGCAAAGCTGAGGTTAACAAAAGCCTGGATTTAACACGGGAAGGCCTAAAGCAATCCACAACAGACTAAAATTAAACTGAAGTAGGACTTTGTGTGTGCTTTGGGATTGAACCGAGACAAAAATCCCTGCAAGCTCTGACTTGCTTTAATGCCAAAAGAGCCCTGTTAGTTCAAAGTGTTCGCTCTGTTTTAAAAAAATAAGTTTTCCAAATCCCAGAGCATTATATTTTTAGGCATTTGAGGTAAATAATTGCTGTGGAAGTGCTAGCTTCATGAAGGGGAAAAAAAAAAACCCTACCTGCCGCTCTTCCCAGCTGCCTTCTTCTAGCAATGCATTGTTTCATGCTGAGGAGATCCGAGCACCCTTAAACACCCTTCACCAAAAGATACTAATCAGTGGCCTAATTACACCTCAGCTTTGGTCATTTGGGTCCCTGGCTTCTCACACATGAAAACTTAATGCTCTTCTTTTGAAATGCGCACGCTGTTGCTGGAAACAGCCTCCAAAGTTGGAGGATGGGTCTGCATTCACGAAATAAAAGGAGATTAATTAATTGTGGGCTCCACACTTGGAGCTGAACAGGCTCCCTCTGAGCTGTGCCAGGCGTCAGGAACCACCAGCTCTGTAAGTACCTGGGAAGTGCTGCAGCAGTTGGCAGAGGGCTTGCAGGGAACTGCACCTTTAATCCTATTTTTGCCATCTCTGAGCTGATTTAATCCACCTGCTTGGAGATCTTGACCCATTTAGGGGCTGCAGTGCTTTGAGCTATTGCCTTTTGTCTTCTCTTTTGTGATCCCTTGGCATTTGCTGAGGTCAGATGGAGCCCAGAGACATTGTCTGTGCGTTTGTGTGATGTCCCACGCAACGAATTATCTTCTTCCCAGCCAAAAATGTTACTGTCTTCCAACTGTTTCTGCCTGCTGATGAAGACAAGCAGATGGAAAGGTGTCTCTTGTGCGTGGTGTTTCTCCCTTCCCTGCTCCCTAGATCCATAGATCTTGCCAGACAGACGGTTCTTCGTGCTGGAAACAGCTACAGGTGCAAGAAAACAGGCTCTGCTCACACACTCACATTATCTCTAAAGTTTACCATGGATCTTGTCCTGCCTAGAAGCCAACCTGGAGCTCATCTATACATCTAGAGCTGTATCAACCTAGTGCGGTCCTGCAGAGGACCTCTGCCATGCAGCCAAGACGTGTGACAGGGTGGCTGCACCTTCGCTGTCCAGCATCTCATAATGTGAATATTATCCCAGCCTGGGCACCAAATCTTTATGGTTCTTGCAAGGAGCCTCTTCAAAGTCACAGTTCTCCACTGCACCAGTGCAGTCATGTACGTCCACCCAGCTGAGAGGTATTGAGACCTCCTTTGTTCCACCAAACGTCTGGCTTTTGGTGGTGAGGACTAACCCAAGTGTCTGTCCTGAGCAAAAGGTGGTGATGGATGAGGAGTCTGGAGCTTGGAAGAGGACACGTTCAGTCACTCTCCAGTGGAGAGGGGAAAAAGGCCATTAATTACCATTCACTATAGGGTCAGCCTGGACATGGCTATCTTCACACCTCCACAGCAGAAGCCATCACCTCCTTTTGGGTTGTAGCTCTGAGCATGGCTGGAAGAGGAAAGATGGCTCAGAGGTGGCTCACAGAGCTGCTCTTAGACAGTTCCACCTCAGTCAGTGTTTACATGGCACTCTCTCTCTCTGACCATAAAAGAGTCCACAGGTTGCCCCCTGATTTCTCTCCCCACATAGGGTGTTATGACTTGCTGTCAAGTGTCAGAGGTACTATTTTGAGAACTTTTTAACACTTTGGCTGGTTTGGGTCATACACAAGCTCATCCTTCCCTTCTCATCCTTCCTCCAGCCATTGCCAGTAGCCCATAAATCTCATTTCCATCCACTTGAAGACCTTATTTCATAGAATCATAGAATCAGAGAATCACAGAATGGTTTGGGTTGGAAGGGATCTTTAAAGGCCATCCAGCCCAACCTCCCTGCACTGAGCAGGGCCATCTGCAGCTAGAGCAGGGTGCTCAGAGCCCCGGGCAACCTCCCCTGCAATGGTGCCAGGGATGGGGCAGCCACCACCTCTCTGGGCAGCCTGGCACAGGTTCTCACCATCCTCACTGTCAACAATCCCTTCCTTCTCTCCAGTCTAAATCTCCCTCTTTTAGTTTAAACCCATCACCCTTTGTCCTGTCCCAACAGGCCCTGCTCAAAAGTCTGTCCCCATCTTTTCTGACAAGTGGGGCTAAAACTAGAGCTGAATTTTTGGATGACCCAATGGGAAGCAGGTATAAACAGGCTGTCCTGGAATCTGGAGAAGGCGTAGGCAAACCTATAGGTCTGTACAGGAAATTCCTGTATACAGGAAAGTACAGGAAATCCCGGAGCAAAGACAATAAAACTCATGGGAGGAGCAAGCGAGGAAGAGAAACGATCAGCCACGTTCTCCCCAGGCACCAGGTTTCTGCTCAGGTTTTGGGTTTTTTTTTTTTTTTTCATTTGCAGTCTCCCGAGATTAAGATATTTCCAGGCCACTCAGGGGGATTCGTGAAAATCCTGGAAAGCTCAGGAACTGTTCTGCCACGTTTCCGCTTTGCCCTTGCTCCAGCAAGCCCCACGTATTTTGAGAACACCCATGTTGGTAGATGTGGTGGGAGCCTCAAAGAGACTGGAAGGCAACGCGAATTGGATTGACGCACTTTGTGCCCACGGAGGACTTCTGAGACCGGTGAAACCTCCGTGGGGGGAGAAGGAAGGCAGGGAAAGGGGGAAATGCAGCTGCTGATGCAGATGAGCTCAGTGAAGGTGTCGTTTTGATCTGCAGCAGCGCTCAGCAAAGTCATAAAGAAATCCGGTGCCATGAGAGAGCAGAGACGGAGCGTAGGATGGGGACCACAGTGTCCTCTACCCACCAGGAGTAGTTGCCTCTGCCCATGGAAATGGGCTCTACAGTGACTATATAGGACTGGAAAGGGCTTGTTCCTGGGTGGGAGAAGTGTTACAGGAGAGGATGCTGGAGACAGGGCTTTTCTGAGAGCTGGGAGAGTGAAAAGATCTGTCCAGTTTAGTCCAGATGTTCAGGTAAGACTGAGGATATGACTGGGTTCCTGGAAAGGACATCTATCAATAACACCCCTGTCATGAGCCTTCATACCTCTCCTTGGCTTTGTTGAGGATGGAGAGATGTTGGCTTTGGAGGCCTGTTGACTACACACAAGGCAGAGGGCTTTGCTGGTCCACATCCATTCTGCATAAAGTGGTGGCTTCTGCTAGCTGTGGTCCATCTCACCCCACTGTAGGTCCTGCTAGGGCTCTGAACACTCTCCCCGTCCTGTCCAGAAGTGTGGAGACACTCAGACCTCTTCAGCAGCCAGGCAGAGTGGGCTCTGCAAACACGGGCAGGGTGTCAACAGCAGGCAGTCATCATTCAGTCATCTGTTTGATCTCCCTGTAGGAGAATGAGCAAATATTTGGAAGTCCTCCATGATGGATAGCAGAGTCAGGAAGAGAAGATTGAAGAGATGTCCAAAGACACTCTAACAAGCTTTCTAGGTCAGAGCTGCGGGGACAGTCAGTGATAATCCATCCAGGCAGGTTCTGATCTGGTTGTCTTATTAATAATACCTTTGCTAATTAACTGTGGTTCATCTTCCTGCCTCGTCTGTGGACAGATCTAACAGCGCATTAGCAAACTCTCTGGCTTAATTAATCTCCTCACTGTTTAAAGAGACCAGAACAAGCAAGGATTGGCTGTCCTACCAGCCTCAGAGGAAATGTGGTCAGAGCATCACCCGAGAGGACAGGAGGGAAATCCTTCTGTGGAAAGTCCCTTTTTTCACGAGGTGCAAGGATAATGGATAAAGGTGTGTTTGCATCTGAAAAACCACAGCAAGATTCATGTCCAAACAGAGCCTTTATGCATATTTCACACAGCAAGGATGTATCTCGCGGAGAGGACAAGGCTGTATCAAGTGCTGGAGGCTTTTATGTTTTTTGGGAAGCTGAGTGGTCCCAGTTGTCAGAAGAAAAGCAGTGATCCCAGCTCCGTGTCTCCTCTCCCTCCTCCCGTCCCCACTCTCCCTTCAGATGTGCTGCAAATTATCATCTGCAGCCCGGGACAGCCTGGCCTCAGATGAACACCAGGGAAAGACTCTTATATAAACCTCTTCATCCATAATGGATGAACATCATCAAAATTCAACGGCAGCCTCCGGAGCCTTTCTGGTGCCTCGCCTACAAATTTCTCCAAGAGGCTAGAAAACCCTGATATAGCACTGCACGTTGATTAGAGAGCAACCCGGGAGTTTGGGCTCCCTTGTGCCTAGGGAGCCTCCATCCTCAAAGGATCTTTTAATGTAATCAAGTCCGTTTTAAATGTGAAAATGATGTTCTGGCCTGGGAATGCAAAAGTCCAGCTCTAGGCTCGTTCTACCATGGAGAGATCGAGTGTGAGATGGCAGCAGGGAAAGATGGTGCAAATAAACCCACCAGTGACAGAAGCTACTGCCACAGTCCCCCTTTGTGCCCAGCTACTGTCTGGTCACATGGAGGCAGTTTCAGGCTTTAGGGTGAGATTTGGGGGTGGAGGAGGATGGGGATTTCAGTGCTTCATCTTAAATTGCTTGACTTGGAGAGCACAGTGGAGAATTCCTGATTTCCCCCATCTTCCAGTCTCTCTCTGCTGGCCAAGATTTGTAGGTAGAGATATTGTCTTTCGTTAAACCAACGGTGAAGGAAATCAGATGGGATTCTGGGTCTACACTGGGGGTTGAAACAGAAACAGCAGATCTCCAAACGGAGACTGTTTGCCTGCTGAGAGGTTTGCACCTCTGTAGGAGCAGGTAATTGGTACCGAGTGGGGAGACAGGGAAAAGAAAATGGATAATAGATGGAAGAAAAAAGATAATAGATGGGAGTGTGATTATGGTGAAGTATAAACAGATGAATTTGTGGATTTTGAAATCCAGAAGCTATGAATTTTACCTTCTGAGCTTTGGAGATATTTTGGCTCAATGGTCCAAGCAGTGGGAGGGACAAATATTTCCCTTTGAAACCCAACAAGGGAAGACATGTCTCTTCTGGCTCTGCAGGAGGTGGGGCAGAAGTCCACATCCATGTTGTCCCCTCAGCACTGAGGGCTGAGTCCATTACTATGTGTGGCTGTTGGATGGGACACCACGAGAGATCCATGCAGCAGGAGATGTTGCCTGGCCATGTGCAGAGTGTTCTATTTCATTTCTCTGTCACTCTACAGGCCGAGAGCATGGCTGGGGTCTGGAAGGTTATGAAACAGGGTGAAAAACTCACTGAAGATGTTGTAGTGAGCATGCTGGTCATCTCCTGCAGGTGGGCAGATACACACTGCCCAGCCATGAATGATGAACTTGGATTGAAGTCATGGAGATAAAAAGAGCCTCCTGAGCTTCATTAGCTGCTGTTCCTCAAAACTTTTGTATCCAAGGATCCCTTCTGTCTTCTCACATCAATGTCACTCAGTGCTGTATCAGCCCTTTCCACTTCCCACCACATACAAATACGACTGCGCGTCTGTGGGTCCTTCATCTTCCTCCATTTCATTGATTGGCTGGTTGTCCTGAATAGCATTCATTTTTCCCTTCATCTCCTGTGCCAGGGGTGTAGAGCACTGCACACAACAACACTCCTTGTTCTAGTTGATTTTTACAGCTCTTGCGAACAACCCCAAGATGCTATCTGGCAGCTCAGTGCCTGCTTGGGAATGCATGATGATGATGATGATGATGATGATGATGATAATTTCCCACTTTAGCACCTGCAGTGATGCTGTTGATGTTATGTGCTTATAGGGAGGAGAACGTGAGTTTTAACCATTATCAGGATGAACACCCAGCCTCCAAGGAAGAACAGAGTTTTGGTTCCCGTGATGCTGAAAACAGCTGATTTGAAGAAATGAGCCTGTCCCACCTTTGGGGGACACTATACCAGCTTGAAGTTGTCCATTTGTTGGTGTGTGTGGACCTGCTGCAGGTAGGTCTCTTGTTAATTCGTGTGTCTAACAGCAGTGCTCAGGTCAGCGCCAGGAGCCAATAAATCCTTGCGATGAGACCCAACTCACTTAATTTTAACTATCATAATGTTAGATGCATCAACTTGACTTAGCAGTGTTAGAGTAATGGTTGGACTTGGTGATCTTCAAGGTCAGGTTGGATGGGGCTCTGAACGACATGGTCTAGGTGCAGATGTCTCTGTAGAGGGGTTAGACTACACGAGCTTTAAAGGTCCCTTCCAACCCAAACCATTCTATGATTCTATGACCTTAGGTGTCTTTTCCAACCTAAATGATTCTACGATTCTATTTCAGCCAGCTTTCCACACTCCTGTAGACAGTGGAGAGACCTTGGTACCTGCAGGTGATTCATCCCTTGCATTTTACCTGCCTACCATAGGATGGGATGTATTGCCCCACTCAAAGCCACCTCTCCCTATAAACCATAGAGGGAATCCAGGCAACGCACCAGAACTCAGCCCTTGTCCTAAATGGAGTGAGATGTCCCCCTCAGCGTGAACAACCAGAGCTTGGGTTCTCATAGCTATCAGCATCCACTCTGCTGGTTTTGACAACTTTTTTTTCAGCCTTTTCTTCTGTAATACACACAAACCCAGCTCCTTCAGGATGCGATATTTGCACAGAGGTTTGTTGGTTGCAGACTCAGTCGCCAGGACAGTTGACAATTAAATGCACGAGATGGCAAAAAGTCCCAAATAGGTCGACTGTTGTCTCATCTCACTCAAACTGCAGCTGCAGAGTAGCAGATCGGATTTGTGGTGATACCCAACCCACTGCCTCTAGAGTCAGAGGCAGCAGGAGATGCTACCAAAAGAGCTGATCTGGTTGTCAGAAACATTTCCTGAATTCCTGTTAATTCACCCATCACTTCAGTTGGGAAGAGCCCTGCAAAAGCTGAAACATTTTGTCAGTTGAAATAATTTAACACGCTGGCATGAAAATGCTCCAATTTTCTCGTTTAAAACTTACTTTTTTTTTTTTCTTTTAATTTGATTCAATTTTACTTTAAAAGATCCTCCAAATACCCTTTTGGAAAAGGTACAAAATAATAAAATAAAATGTTTCTTTAGATTCCGGGTCCTTTTTAAGAACCTGTTTCTCAGTACACAAATAAACGATTTTATCTATTTATTTATCTTCAAGTGCAGTTATAGACACAGCTTTGATTAAAAACATTAATACCAGGAGACAGCATCGGGTCCTGTAGCAGAGTGCTACTCACCTTGCGTTGGTGGTTCGCTGTTGTCTGTGAGACATCAGAAGGTGGTCCATGAAATGATTATAAACAACCCTTTCCCCCCGAGATGTTCTGTCCTAGGCATCTGGTTCGTATGTGCTACCACCTCTGCAAGGATGGATTTGCATAAGGGGTCAGTGTCTAGTTAAAAGCCAAATTATAGCAATAAAATCAGTTTTGCAAACCAATTAAACTGTGTTTACCTAAAAACCCCTTTATTTCCCACTCATCCAGCCCCCCAACACGTGACATTCCAGCAATCTTGACTCTTTCTCTGAAAGAATAAAAGCAAAACCATTAAGCCCTGAGCTAAGATACCAAGACATGTTGAGGTTACTATTGGTAAGGGGAGCATTGGACCTTAGGAGGTTGTCAGCCATGGATGGAGCTACCTCAGAGATGGACCTTAGGAGGTACAGGAGGTGTCAGCCACGGTTGGAGCTACCCCAGAGGTGGACCTTAAGGAGATGTCAGCCATGGATG
>JANVCC010000035.1:41028209-41077825 GCA_025345505.1 Todiramphus chloris collaris
GCTATATACAACTCTCTTACTAAGAGTTCAACCATGATTTGGTGCTACATACAACATTTTGAGTCCATGCTAGCCTTCAAAAATGTATGTTTTGAGTGAAATCTCATGAGTACAATATTCCTGGCCAAGGTGTCTTCCAGTGCAAATCACATGCAGGAGATCCTTGAATCAAACAAGTGTTGGACATACCTCAGGAGGAGATTGGGAGAGAGCAAGGACTTTAATGAAGTTGCTATGTTGGAACATTAGATAATTGGGAAAGTCAGGGTCAGGTTGAAGGGTTTTTCTAACTGACACATCCCAAAGGAGATCTTTCTCTGGAGGCATCAAAATCCAGGAAGAAAATAAGAAAGATTTTTATTTTTTTTTAAGCTGCCTTTCCAGGATGTTGTCCTGTCCGACCTCAGTGTGCCAAAAGAGGGGGAGAAAAACTGGAAAAGCCTCCCCAGGCTAAACCACCTCTAAAGTTAAGGGTGGTTGGCTTTTTAAGGTGGAGGCAGGGGTGAGTTATCATCTACCAAGTGCTTGGGACACTCAGGAATGAGGGAAGGTTCTGCTGCCTGTTCCTGTATCATAGAATCAGAGGAGGGTTTGGGTGGTGTCCTGGGTTGGGTTTAGGTTAATTATCACCAGCAGCTGCTGGGCCAAGCATTTGGGAGGAGCTACATCTGGGAGGGTCCCCAGATGGGATAAACAACCCAACCAGCCAATGGGAGAGTGCATACCACACTGAGTCCTGCTCCTATATAAGGTGTCCAGGCTGGTTCAGGTGGCTGTCTTTTTTCAGCTTGTGTGGCTGGAGCAGGGAAATTTGGTGTCTCCAGAACAGGTAGAGCTTTCCTGGCGTTTACTACTCACTTTGCCTGTTGCTTCATTAGTACTATTGTTATTACTGTTGGGTTTTTTTTTTGTGTTATGCTATTAGACTGCCCTTATCTCAACCTCTGGGGTCTCACCTTTTCTTTTTCCTCCTCCTGATTCTCCTTCCCATCCCACGGGAAAAGGTGTAGAGGAGGAAGCAGGGGGTGAGCAGCTGCATGCTCTTTAGCTGCCAGCAAGAGGATAAACCTGAAGAGGTCTTTAAAAGTCATCTAGTCTCAACACCCCTGCCATGGGCAGGGATGCTTCCTACTAGACTGGGTAGCTCAAAGCCCCATCCAGCCCTGTCCTTGAGCATATCCAGTGATGGAGCATCCACAGCTTCTCTGGGCAACCTGTGCCAGTGTCTCGCTACCTTCACACTGAAAAAACTTCTTTTTTATATCTAAATCTCCCCTCTTTCAGATTAAAGCCATGACCTCTTGTCCTGTCACTACAAGCCCTTATACAAAGTTTGTTCACCTTTCTTGTAGGTCCTCCTTTAAATACTGAAAGGCTTCAGGGTCTCCCTGGAGCCTTCTCTAGGTCGAATCTCCCCAGCTCTCCCAGCAGAGGGGTTCCAGCCCTCCCAGCATTGCTGGGGCTCCTCTGGCCCCGCTCCACCAGGTCCCTGTCTCTGCTGTGCTGAGCACTCCCGAGCTGGCCCCAGCACTGCAGGGGGGTCTCTCTCTATGCCCAGAGCCCTGGGAGCAGAGGGACAGGATCCCCCGCCTTGTCCTGCTCTCCATGCTGCTGGAGATGCAGCCCAGGATATGGTTGTCTTTCTGGGCTGCGATGTATGAGCTCCCAGTCCCATTGTCCTCTTCAGATCCATCTTCCCAAGAGAAGATGTTTCTTGGGAGGGAGGGCTGTAACAACTTACCCGCATCTGGCACAGGAGGATAGATGGAGACCTGCCTGCAACCCCAGACCTCTAGGGGTGAGCTAAAGCAGCTTCTCTCTTCAAGCTCTTGGGTTCCTGCTCCTGTAAGGCGCTGCTCAGCCATTCATGCCCCATCTGGCGTCACGCTGCACGTGTGATTCGCTGCTGGCACTCGTGTGTTTTTAGTGTGCCATGAAAGGCAGATGCTACAATCAAACAACCTCACTAAATCCCCCAAAACTTGAGTATCTGCAGTCATTATAGCACTGGGAATGCAATTTACACAGCTGCTTTTGCTTGTTAGAGGGTGGAAAAGAGATGGAGGAGACAGGAGGATTTCTTTAGGGTTCTTTGGGTGCCAGGGAGAGTTGTGGAGAATTTAAGAGATGAGCAAGGTGCACGCAGGGGTGCGTGAGGGCTTCAGCAGGAGCTGCAGTTGGTAGTTGGGTATTGTGCTGCAACGGGGAAGTTGGTCCTGTCATCTCCAGTGATGGACAGAAGCCACCCTCAAGCTCTGCAGCCTCTTTATTGCTCTGGGAATGCCCATGACAGGACAACGGGTCACCGTGCAAAATGGCCAGTGCTCTCCAGCAGGGACATCTGGAAGGGGGAAGAAGGTTGTGAAGTCTCTTTAAGAACTGCACAGCCTCACCCCAGTGAGAAGAGGGAACTGGGATGTGACAGTTTGATGCTGAGCTGGTCTGCCTGCCTTGGGCCAAGAGCAGGTGAGCTGAGGTGCAGCCTTGGGAGAGGTTCAGGTCCCACGTAGGGTTGCTAAAGATACAGGGCAGGATGGTTCAGATCCTGTGTCAGGCTGGCAGAGGAGGCAATGCTGCTGAGTAAAGGGAAAAGACTCCATTTCTTAAATGAGCTCAGGAAGCTCTGGCTTGCTTTGCCACTGTAGTCCCAGGCTCCCAGAAGTGTGGGAATCCCCAAGACACAAGATACTGATGAAAGAAGGCCAGGAGAAGTCTTACCACCATTATGCAATTATCCCTGGGCCTCTTCTTCATTTGGCTTATTCTCTCTGCTGTAAATATTCCCAGGCAGAGGAAAAAAATGTCCTTCTTTAGGACAAACTCTTCCCTGGCAAGACAGCAAAACACTGGAGGGCAGGGGATGTGTCAGAGGAGCTGGGTGCTGTTGTGCCTGTGGAGACCTTGCAGCACCTTGAGCGTGCAAAGGAGGGATGGCTGCTACACGGGTCTGGGGAGCTGCTGAGCATCCCTTCCCTTTGCTGCTCTTCTGAGGGTTGGCAGCAGCACGGGGTGGAGATGGCAATTTTTCACTGCAAGTTCAAAGCAAGGTTTTGCTGTGGAAGGATGAAAAGTTGATTTCCCTGTGGAATGAACATCCCAGGGAGAGGCCAGCTTGGAAATGCCTTTGAACTATTTTATTCTCATAGGGTCTAGCAGATGATAGAATCATTTAATGGTTTGGGTTGAAAGAGACCTTTCAAGCTCATGGAGTCCAACCCCCCTGCACTGAGCAGGGCCATCTGCACCTAGAGCAGGGTGCTCAGAGCCCCGGGCAACCTCCCCTGCAATGGTGCCAGGGATGGAGCAGCCACCACCTCTCTGGCTTTAGGTAGGAAGCCCAATGAGCTGACTCGGCTCCATAGCATGCAACCCACAGTGCTGAAATACACCACTAGGTCCCAGCACTGAGTAACTAGGAGAACGTATGCAGGAATCAAGCCCAGTGAAAGCAAACATTTGCCCCTTAAATGTGTTGACATCAGCTATGGTAAAACTCCCTTTTTATTTACTTTTTTTTTCCTCTTGGTCCTTTTTTCCACATTTCTGTTCCCTATCTTTATGTCGTGGAGGCAGGAAGGGGTTGCTGAGGCAGTTGTAGTTTTTTCAGCAAGTTGAAAGGGGATGGGTTGTTGTTTTATACATTGCTCTGTGGTCCAGGAGGAGAGAAGAGGTGGATGAAGATAAAAGTGGAAATGATCCCTGCCAGCAACTTAGGCACTGTGACAGAAGAACATTGTCTCGAGCGTTTAACAGAAGCAACCAAAGGAAGACCTAGAGAAAATGAGATTGTTGTCCATTCCAGCAATTCCTGGACCTCTGGATCAGATACCTGGCAGAACCAGCCATTCTGGAGAGTGAACCACTGGTCCTCTTAACTTACTGTAAGTACTGATGTACACTTTAAATTATCTGGACATCTGCTGGTAAAGAAAAATATTCTGGGGGGACTGTGACAAAATCCTTCCCAATCTCCAGGCCAAATGGTGGAGACATTTGGACTGGTGTCTGTTGGCTTCTCTCACAGGTGAGTGATCCAGTATCTGCTACGAGACGTGGAGGACTGCCATGGGCTTCACACTGGACCAGTCTTGGATGCAGTTTGGTGTCCAGACTCGGGTCCCTTCCATCAAAAGGAACCTTGAGAAGTTGGACAGTGTGCTCAAGTGGGAAGAAGATTAATGCATCTGGACAGCACAAAGCATGAGGAACGGTAAAATGAACTGGACTAACTTATTTTGGAAGGGGCAGGAATAAGAGTTAAGAAAAAGATCAATTTTTCAGTAGCTAAAGCATTGTGACATGTGGGACTGACTGAATGCTCTTGACATCCACTAAGAAAGGGCAGGGCAAAAAAAAAAGGAGGGGGGGAGGGGGAAGAAAAGGAAAAGAGGAGGAAAAAAAAAGGAAAAGGATTTAGTTTGGTAGTTAACAGCACTAAAGGATGGAAAAACGCTTGGAACTTGCTGTGACTATTTAAAGTCCTCTCTGGAAGCTGGGATCAGAAATAGGTTTGAAGAGAACCTACAAAGGAAGGTCTAAGAATGAGTCCTGCTTCTGAGCAGATGCTATAGACCTTTGTTGCAGCTACATATCTCTCATGGTGAATATTGTTATCTTACAAGCTTCTCAAACAGTCACCTGTCTTCACTAAAGTCAGTGCCTTCCCCTCCTCCTCCCCTTCTCTAGAGACTTTCCAAACCCTCCTGGATCTGTCCCTGGGTGATCCTGCTCTGGCAGGGGGGTTGGACTCTATCATCTCCAAAGGTCCCTTCCAGCCCCTGCCATTCTGTGATTTCAATTCCAGTGCAGTTCACATAAGCCCATGGGATCATCTTGCTGGGACATCCTTTAGCCCCATGACAGTGGTTCCGCTCTCAGGATGGAGCTGCTCTTCTCCACTTGCTGGAAAAGCGTTTACTGGCAAAGCATCTCTGCCCCTGCCTGTGCTTTTGACTTTAGGCAGAGACTTCCACTTTTTCTGGGGCACTTTCAACAGGCACATCCTGTTAGTGACCAAACCTTGTGCACAATGTTAGTTTTGCGCGATCGTGCTGCGGAGTCAAAATTACAGAACAAACTCTGCTGGTCTCTCGGCTCACAGAGGAGCATCTCCATCCCAGCAAGAAACCAGAGTGAACAGATGCCTCTTCTGGACTATCCAGATGGCTGAGTAGCTGCAAAAGGCATAGAAGGATCATAGCCTACAGCATCTTTCAAGTGGCCACAACGATCTGGAGTGAACAATGACCTTCATAAACCCACTTAATGAAAAATGAATCCTTGCAGCAGGGGGAAGAGGAGGAGGGATCTCTTTCTCTGAATCTCTTATGCCACAGATATTTCAGCTATGCAAACTTTAAAGTGAGACCAGCGTGCAGTTAGCTCTCACCACTGGAAAATCCACTTTTCCACCCCGATTTTTTTTTTGCTTCCTAGGCAGCTTGCCAGTGGGTACCTGGCAGCCAGCTTGCAGGGTGCTGCTCCTAATCACATTAGAGCAAAAGCACTTCCTGGGGACAGAGGCAGACGTTGCAAATAAAGGAGAATATGGGCTGATCTTGCTGAGGGAAGGGGGGAGGGTGTGAGCAAAAATCCCACCTGAAATTAGACATATGAATCTTATCGCTGCAGAAATGGCATCTTTGGTGTCCAAGTTCTTATTAGATTGAGTAAAAAAGAGTCTGTAGACTTTCAAGTCGATGATGGGTGAATGAGATCTCTGGAATTCTGGAATCCAGCATCCTGCTCGAAGCAGGACAATCCCTGTTAGTGGATTAGGTCGATAAGGGCTTTGTCTGTCCCAGCCTTAAACTCCAAGGTTAGAGATCCCACCAGTTTTCATTTCCAGGTGCTCTCCACATCGATAGCCCTGTCTCACCATTTCTCCCATTAGGTGAGAAGTCATACCATAGAATCATGGAATTGTTTGGGTTGGAAGGGGCATTAATGATCATCTTGTTTCAAGCCCCCTGCCATGGGCAGGGACACCTCCCACTAGAGCAGTTTGCTCAGAGCCCCATCCAACCTGGCCTTGAAGCCTGAAGTCCTTGGAGCCTAGAACTTTTCTGTCTTTGCAGAGGAGTGTTGGTCTCAGGTGGCTTTTTAGGGTCCAGTGCTTAGCAGACAGCATAGCACCTTGTAGATGTCATCAGTGCACTTGGAAGTTTTGATGCAGTGATATGTTGCGTTGTGAAATAATCCAAAAGGAATTTAAAATATGCACATAGACAGAGCTTTGGGATCTCCCAAGCTGTGTGTTTAAATGTCTTCCACGTAAACTATTCCTCATTTAAAAAAAAAAAATTAATTTCTAGTTGCTTTCTCTGGAAGCTTTTGAATATAAGCACTGCTTGCTGTAAAACAGCATTTTCCATAGGAAATAATAAAATGTTTTGGTGAAAAATGTCCAGCTATCTCCCGTGTCGAATCTCATCCGAATGCCTCGTGCAATAAAGTGCAGCCTCATCTGCAGTGAAACGCCCGTAATTGAATTAGCCTTTGCAGAAGAGGAAGGACTGGATAATCACACTGGAATGAAGTTAGTGTCTGTGAAGGGCTCTCGACTACCACAGTGGAGGTGCAGGGTGAAGTTTTGCTCCCTGGGAAACATCAAATGCTGTTGTGCTGGGCTCCTAATCCAAGCTACGACAGATCTGATGGTGAGTTCACAGAATCATAGAATGGTAAGGGTTGGAAGGGACCTCTGAAAGTCATTGAGTCCAACCCCCCTGCCAGAACAAGATCACTCAAAAGAGTAAGGATCCTTGCTACTGAAATTAATTTAAAGGTGCATGAAATGGAAGGGAAGATTGTCCATTTTCAGAGAGGGAAGAACCTCTGAAGGCCTGGGCTTGCACAGCTTGCCCACGGGAAATGAAGCCACTGGCTGAGTCTTATCTGATGTGAGCAGACTCATCCTACTGATGCACTTGAAAAGCACATGGAAAAACCTTAGTCTGGTCACTCCTGTTTTAAATTATGCATCCTCCATCTGCTGACTTGAGCACAGATGTCCTTACAGGAGATGCTGAGCTTCTTAAAATAACTGTCCTGCTGCAATGACTGCCTCCGGAGGGGTTTTGCACATCCCTAGCCCAGGATCTCTCAGCTTCTGTCTCTTGCTGATGTCCCTGCAGGTGAAGGTTTGACGTTACCCGGAGGAAAGTGTGTGGTACCGGTTTGGCCATCTTCAGGCATAGGTCAGGCAGGCCAAGATCCTATCATGCAAATGAAAACTGCTCCCTTTCATAGAACCAGGGCATGGTTTGGGTTGGAAGGGATCTTAAAGATCATCTCATTCCCATCCCCCTGCCATGGGCAGGGACACCTCCCACTAGAGCAGGTTGCTCAGAGCCCTGTCCAACCTGGCCTTGAATGTTTCCAGTGATGGAGCATCCACAGCTTCCCTGGGCAATCTGGGCCAGTGTCTCACCACCCTCACAGTGAAGAATTTCTTCTTTATTTCTGATCTATTTCAGACCTGTCCCACCACACCAGAAGGTGCTGAATTCTCTGCCTCTTGCCTCGGACTCTAAATCAATTCTGTCAACTCCTTAATTATTTTAATTTTTTTTCTTCACTCTCCAAATCCCTCAAATATATTTAATATATAAGGTACAGGTTTAAAAAAGAAAGCTGCCGCTGTGCCCTTGCCTCTGAAATATTACCAGAGAAATGTATGTATTTCATCTCTGCTTTTCATTTTTCAGACTTTTTTTTTTCCCCCTCTTTCTTTGCTTTGAAGAAGCTTGAAACAGTAATAGGCTGATGGCTACACTCCAACTCTATTGATTAACAGGGAGCGGTCAAGCACTTCAGTGCCCGAGAATATATCTAGAAATGGGGGCAGGTGAATTATTGCATATTCCTGCAGAAGGAAGGGAGGGATGGGGAGAAGATCTGACCTAGAAGAGGGAGTTTGAAAGACCAGCCGACCTCATGTCCATATCCTCCCCGGCATGAAGTCCTGATGTGAAGGAGAACCAAGGGTTATTTTAGTGGCTCAGCACAGCGCCCAGCTAAGTCCTTTGCAAATATTGCAACTCTAAATTGTCACTGCTTTAACAAGAGGAGAGCAGAGAAGGAACACTTCTGCACAGTTTTGTGCAAGCAGTTGGTGCTGAAATGGAAATCTCTTCCCAACCATTATAGGCCTTGCCAGTGGTCCCATTATCAATGCATTTTAGGAGCAAAGGCAAAGAGTCATAGAATGGTTCGGGTTGGAAGGGACCATAAAGATAATCTTGTTCCAACCTCCCTGCCATGGGCACGGACACCTTCAGCTAGACCAGGTTGCTCAAAGCCCTGTTCAGCCTGTCATTGAACACTTCCATGGACAGAACATCCACAACTTCTCTAGGCAACCTGTTCCTGTGTCCCACCACACTCACAATGAAAAACTTCTTCCTTTATCTCTAATCTACCCTCTTTCAGCTGTTACCTCTCATCCTGTCTATATACTCCCTGATCAAAAGTCCCTCCGTAGCTTTTCTGTAGGTTCCCTTTAAGTACTGGAGGGCTGCTAAAGGTCTCCACAGAGCCTTGTCTTCTTCAGGATAACAACCCCAACTCTCTCAGCCTGTCCTCATCACAGGGGTTCCAGGAGGATCATCTTCGTAGCTTCCTCTGGACTTGCTCCAACAGGTCCATGTCTTTCCTGTGCTGAGGACTCCAGATCTGGACACAGCAATGCAGATAGGGTTTCACCAGAAGCTCCTGGAACTGTTGGGCTAGTCCCTAGCAAGATTACAGGGTCCCAGTAACATAGAATCCTAGTGTAATTCAGGTTGGAAAGGACCTCAGATCTCTAGTCCAACCTTCTGCTCGAAGTAGGGTCAACTGTGTGGCTAAGCCATGTTGCTCAGGTCTTTACCTTGGTCTTGAAAACATCCAGGGGTGAGATGGCACAAGTTCTCTGGTCATCCTATTCCATTTCTGGACTGTCCTCATGTGGTAAATGTTTCTCCTCCAATTTGTAGTCTTAACTTTTTTAACTCAAGGGAATCACTGGTGGGTCTGAATGCAAAGGGAGCTGGACTTTTCAGAGTAGGACAAACTTGGTCATGTTGTCCTGCCTCCAAAAAAGAGACAGGATTGGGGTGAGATCACAGCCTATGAACTCCTACAAACTTGCGACAAGGAAGAGGAGCAAAGCTTGGACAGAGTGGAGACCAGATTCCACCACCATGTCCCCCCCACCTCGTTCATCATCTGGGAAAGGTGCGAGTTTGCATCAAGTATCAGAGAATCCATTTTGCCTTTGAAAAGATGGGGAATATTTTTGAAATCATGACTTCTTCTGGGATGGGAAAGCATCTTCTTCTTCTCACTTGAATTCAAGACCCATCCCAAGACTGCAGAAGAGGTGAAGGCAGACGCCATGGGTGATGATGAGCAATAGATCACTCCAGTTTGCAAGATGAGTCGGTGAGAAGTCAGACGAGTTTGCAGCTTCTCTGCTGTACCTGGTGCAATGGTTGGTGCTGGGGAGTATTTCTGACCTGTCTTTCAACTGGACATCCCAGTGAAGCTTTCACTTGTATGTTAGGTTCTGCAACACCAACCTCCAAGGCCAACCAGAGCGTTACAAAACTGCCACTTCCAATCCTCCTGCAGTTAATAGCGAGTGATGCGTGCTTTTCTGATATATATCATGAAATTCAGATCCTGACAGGATTAATGCACTGTAAAAAGACTCAAGACCTTCAGCGAGGCAAGATGCCCTTTTAACACATCGACTTCATGAGCCCAAGTGTGGCCAGTTTGGGAGCAATCCTTTAATAAAAAAAGATGTTTAGTGATGAAAAACAGTAACAGCAACAAAATGAATAAGCAACGGCGGCAAGTAAGCTACAAAGAAATTCTTTTCACCTGCAAATACTCTTGAGTCAATGGCTGGGAGAAAGGTACTAGTATTAACATACATTTGAAAGCTGTGAAGTCCAAAGGAAAACACGTATTTGGGTGCAATAAACCAAAGGAGGTTACTGTGATATGTATGTCCAGCCAACTAAAACACTCCAAGAAAACACAGAAGTAAAATCATGTTCTTCTTTCTACTTATCTTTTTATAGAATGAGATTTAACTTATATTATCCCCATTAAATTCAAGAGAATTTGCCGCGGGGGTTTCATCTGTTCTGCAGAGATCTAAACTACCATTTCAAGGTATACCGTTTCCCAGAGCCTTTTCACAGTAGGAACAATGCACCTTCTCAGAGAGTGGGGATCTGAGCATCGTTGTGACAAAGCGCGAGCCAGCCCTGCACACTGTTCTGACCCCTATTTCACCTTGTTCCGCCTCAATTCTGTATTTGCACATCTTTTCTCTCCCATTTATTTATTTGTTTTCCCTGCACACGTGAATTTAATAACTGCTACTTTAAGGATTGTGAAAGGACTATGTATTGAATCGGGAGAAATGCGTCGTCTAAGTAGCTTTCCTAGTAGCAAACCAGATTATTTGTGTTAATATTGATAGCTCTAGAAATTCATATGTATAGAGTAGAGCCATAGCTCTACATCAATTGTGTTGACTCTACGCTCCTCAGCAGAGCATCTGCTTGTTTCCTGCATGTGCTGATATCACAGGAACTTAACCACTCCTCCAGGCGTGGGGCAGCTCTCCCCTCCTCACTTCTGCCCATCGATTTCAACGTGAGTTGCTCAAACCCTCCCAAAGCCCTTGAGAATTCCACATGATGGACGTTGGACTCAAATCATATTAAACCAGATTAAGGGTAAGCAACGAGTAGCAATAAATACAGCCATGCAGCTTTAACATCAGCAGTCGAGAAGCATCCCAGAGTACAATTCCATTGATTTTAGTAGAATTATGTCATGCATTAATTTGAGCCAAACATGCAATATATATTTCAGTGCTCCCCAAAACCCTTTTGGAATTTATTCACCAGCGGAGGTTCCATTAAACTAAAAAGACACCAATTTTAACCATTGATCAGAATATATTGCAACACGTCTGAGCAGGGGAGATTGGAGAACACCTCACAGAAGATTGACCTTTTGATACGTGGCAGAAAGATTGCTGGCAACGAGGGAGCAATTCAAGAGTTATTTGCTGAGAGGACCCAGGGGGGATTAAAATCACTGCATTACGGCAGCGCTTGGGCTGTTGCTGTGCCCTTTATGTACAGCTGAGAGAGACTTGCAAAAGAAGCTTCTCTCGAGAAATAGATACAATATTTTCGGAGCCGGTGACAAGAGAGCTTTGACAAATTTTAGATCACCTCACTTGGAGGGAACAAAGGCTGACGAAGTGAGGCAAGTTCACTTCTCAGTAGTCATGACAACACTTTCAAGAACTCACAGTTTAGGGAAGAAGGAAGGGAAATAAATACTGATTGGTGACACAAAATGATCCATTATCACTCGTACATTATCTCTAACCATCTGGACGGCTCTGAAGTTAAGAAACAAATGCTTGGTGGCATCCTGGCAGGCAGGCAGGATGTGGTTCACCACAGCCGATGTCAAGGGTAGCGTTGTTGTGTCGCAGACAGTGCTGAGGGTCCTGTGGTCAGAGCCCAGGATGCTACAGACCCGTCGCGTGTGTCCTTGGAAAGCGGGGGAAGAAGTTAGGACCAGCTCCCTCCGGGTCTTTATTTGAGCCTTTCTGGGAGACATTGTGGCTCCCAGAACAGCACCATGGAACAAAATGGGCATCCTGAGTTGCCTCGGGGCAAAGTCGGGGAGTAGGTTTGAGCTGCTGCAGGAGTCAGACTTCATACTGAAGAGGATGATGGGATGTCCAGTGTGCTCCATCCTGCTGGCCCCTTGACCAGCCATGGCATGGTTACAAACAACCAGAGGACAGGAATATCATCAATGGCTACAACTGCTTGCTACAGGGAAGAGCATCTCTGCAAGTGCTTGCCTTGCAAGTCACATCCGCTCTTTGAAAGCCTATTTCCCTTCTTTCCATTCCCCCAGAAAGTTTGCTAGTGCTTTATTAGTTGTTGGTTTGGTTGGGTTTTTTGTCCCTTTCTTCATCCTTTGGGATGTAATAGCTGCCCTCCAGCTATATCTCTTCTCTGCTTCTCATCCAGACAGCTTCTACCACTGCTAATACCCATCTGGACTATGGGAAACCAGGGCGCTCACTGGAAAGTGATGGGCCAGTGGAAGCTTCGTAGTCTCCACAGCAGGGAAAAAAGGGATTAGGATTGATAGTTGCTGTGCCCAAGCTCCCTTTGCAACCCCCAGATAGGCTCAACAAGGCAGGATACAGGCTGATGTCCCCTGTGCTCTCTCGGGAACCTGTCTGAGCCCAGCCAGATTGGCCAGTACAGTAAAACTATTATTCTTTCCTGTCCAGATACATTAAAGAAAAAAGAGTCACAAGGGTGGGATTGCTGGGGACCACTGTGCAGCAATGACATGCTCCTTAGGAGTGGAGCTGAAGGCACTCACATCTGCTCCCAGAGCCTCCTCAGATGGCACAGTTCAAAGAAAGCTGGAGACCGAGCCCTGTTCCACAGAGGTGAGAGATTTCATTCCTCGTAGACAAGATTCATCTGGTACAGGAAAATACAGTAAGTGATTGAGCGCATCCTGAGAGGGCTTGAGTTGTGTGCTCAAGCAGATGTGTAGGGTAGCATCTCATCTGGTCAGCAGGTCAAGGGAGGGGATTCTGCCCCTCTACTCTGCTCTGGTGAGACCCTACCTGCAGTGCTGGGGCCAGCTCGGGAGTGCTCAGCACAGCAGAGACAGGGACCTGGTGGAGCGGGGCCAGAGGAGCCCCAGCAATGCTGGGAGGGCTGGAACCCCTCTGCTGGGAGCCAGGCTGGGAAAGCTGGGGGGGTTCAGCCTGGGAAAGAGAAAGCTGCAGGGAGACCTCCTGGTGGCCTTTCAGGACTTCAAGGGACCTACAGAAAAGATGGAGAGGGACTTTTTAGAAGGGCTTTTAGTGACAGGATGAGGGGTGATAGTTTGAACTAAAAGAGGGAGATTTAGACTGCAGAGAAAGAAGGGATTTTTGACCCTGAGGGTGTTGAGAGCCTGTGCCAGGCTGCCCAGAGAGGTGGTGGCTGCCCCATCCCTGGCACCATTGCAGGGGAGGTTGCCCGGGGCTCTGAGCACCCTGCTCTAGGTGCAGATGGCCCTGCTCCCTGCAGGAGGGATGGACTAGATGACCTTGAAAGGTCCCTTCCCACCCAAACCATTCTATGATTCTACGATCTGCAGTGGGCTTGCAGGTGTGACACCACCTCTGGAATGTTAGATGTTAGTTAGCTGTTAGCATGTTAGTTTCCACAGAAACTTCTCACATCCTCTTACCTGCCTCAGTGTAGTGCTGAAATCTCCTTTCCTTGCACAGGAAACTCTCCAGATATAACTCCAATTTCTGTAGATGTAAATTGTGTTTACTATTATATCGATCTAGCACATGAAATTTTCACTAATTCTAAAATATTTATGAGCTCTCGCAAGCCAGCGGAACCCACCTCTCAGGGGGGGTCCACAAAGTTGGCTGTGTGTGGAGGTAACTCATCAGCACCTCAAGACCTAAGGGAAGGATTAGTGCTTTCTGCTGTGCAGGAATCTGTGATTTTAACAAGGAGTTTCCTTCCAGGTAGGATAAACTTCCCAAACTTACCCATGAACAAACCCATGGAACAAAAATGCCAATTTTCCATCAGACCAATGAAAGCTTCTTCCACTGAGAGGCACCTCAGCAGCTAGCTCACAAGTAGGTATCAACACATAGATTCCCATAAATTGATTTTATTTCTTTTTTTTTTCCCCAGCTCAGCTTATCTCCCACTCATCCACATCTTGGCAAGCCTGAGAAAGAGATGGGCTTAAATCCTGCGGAGCAATTACCCAGAGGCCAACTTCACCAGGCTGTGCTTGAGGACTTCATGCACTGGGGCTACAGGAGGGATTTGGTACCCAGAGAGCCCTGAGGCTGTTTAACCTGGAAAGCAGCACAACTGCCTCAGGGCTGCCTCAGGTAACC
Source organism: Todiramphus chloris collaris (assembly GCA_025345505.1). NCBI lineage: Eukaryota > Metazoa > Chordata > Aves > Coraciiformes > Alcedinidae > Todiramphus > Todiramphus chloris. The sequence continues at coordinate 41,042,188 of JANVCC010000035.1, forward strand.
CAGTTGTCCTCTTGCTCAACTCCACCAGCCCTGGGCACAATCCTAGTCCTTTATGTTAAACAAGAGGTGGAATAAGAGTGCGTTATGTTGCACCATTGACATTTGTCTGCTTTCTCGGAGCTGCGCAGCATGTGGGGATGGAGATAGACTGTGTCAGCTCCATCGGGCTGCTCATCAGGGACGTGGTTTAATGGTGCCCTGGCAGTGCTGGGTTAACGATTGGACTTGATGATCTGAAAGGTCTTTTCCAACCGAAACGATTCTATGATTCTATGAATCATTAAACACCACCCAAAGAAGAAAAGCTTTAATTGCTGTGAAACCCGCTTCTCAAGGGCAACAAACCATTTCTCACATTAGACCTTTTCACACTTCTCTTTGGTTTCCCACATGCTTAGACCACTGACAGAACTTGTTGAGGTGAGCATTCACCCATACACTGGTTTGGAAGAGGGGGCACTTTTGGAGCCTTGATATTTCTGATGCTTTTATTTAGGCAACTGGATGAAGTATCTAGAAGTGGAGCTAGCAGCTTCAAAACTACCAAACTTCTCTGAAAATCTGAATAGAATAAGGAAATCATAGACTCATAGAATGTTTTGGGTTGGAAGGGACCTTAAAGATCATCCAGGTCCAACCCCTCTGCCATGGTCAGGGACACCTCCCACTAGAGCAGGTTGCTCAGAGCCCCATCCAGCCTGACCTTGAATGTATCCAAGGATGGGGAATCTATGACCTCTCTGAGCAACATGTTTCTGTGTCCTATCACCTTCACAATGAAGAATTTCTTCTTTATATCTTATCTAAATCTCCCCTTTTTCAGCTTAAAATTTTACCCCTCATCCTGTTGCTATATTCCCTGATAAAGAGTCTCTCCCCATCTTTCTGACCGGCCCCTTTATTACTGAAAGTCCACCAGAAGGTCTCCTGAAGCCTTGTCTTCTCCAGGCTGAACACCCCCATCTCTCCCAGCCTGGCTCCCAGAAGAGGGGTTCCAGCCTTCTGATCATTTTCACAGCAGAACTGCTTTTCTGTAGCTTGGAGACACAGCAACGACAAAGACTAGACCAAAGCAGGAGTTAGCTCTGGTTATGCCTTTGCTGCAGGAAGATGAGGTGATTAGTCCATGTGTTTGATTTGCACCACGTCTAAACCCTGCAGCACAGAGCTGCACGAAGCCAAGCCCCATGCGTGTGACTTCCACGCTCGGGTGGAAGTACCTAACAGTACATGAAACGTTTCCACCTAGAGCAAGTGGTGGACAGGAGGACTTGATCCTTTTAGCCACAACTGCTCATTATTTCACCTCCTTTAATCAAATCCCTGTGCCCAGAAGTTGTGTCTTCCAGCCTCAGATGTCTCCAGTGCTTTTAGGAACCATTTTTTTACTATGCTTTTTTTTTTTTGCTATAGAAATAACAAAACAGTGAGGCTCTGGCAACAAATTCCGGGACCCTTCCTGTGTTTCAGAAACTGTGACCCATCGCCAAACTGCAAATTGGAAACCAGCTCTTTAAAGAACATACTCCCAGCCCTTGAAATCCCTCCCTGCGCCCGGGGCTTTGAAAAGCTCCACTTACTTTTGGCATCCGTCTCCAGATCGAGTCGCTCGCCAGCTTAGTTAAGAAGCTGATTTGAATATTGTTTTATCACACTGTGCTTCGCAGACAGCATTGAGTCAGCTCAAAACCAGCGCAGTGTGTACTGGCTCCCAGTTAATTATAGTCATAAAACAGAATTTACTCCAGTGAAAGGAAATGCTTTGGATCCGGAGGGCTCTTTGCTGCAGACGCCGGTTCCTGTGAAGGGTTTTGTTTTCCCCCCGTTATCACACGAGGCACGATGCTAGGGAGTGAGTTTTCTGGCTGTGGGATTACAAATCGCTGAAGACCGTGTCCAGACTACCCCCGGTGCAGGGGCGGTCACAGCAAGGATGTTTGGCAGACTGTTTTATTTATTTTTTTTTTTCTGAAGAGCATTAATACGGCCCCCAGGAAAGAAAAAAAATTGCATAGAGAACATCCTGTCCTTTGCTTGGGGTTTCTTTGGGGAGCACCAAGCTCCCTCAGATACCTGTCCTCCCTTCAGCAGGGTCTGGCTCGGTCCCTAGAGGAGTCTACTTCAGCTCTCCAGGCAGCAGACTAGTCACAGTGCTAATGCCCTGATCAGGAATTTGTTTTCCCAAAGGCCAGAGACTTCTGGTGTGTCTCCTCTTTCCAGCACTCACAGATCCTTGCACTGTGAGTGTCCTGGACCTTGTCCCTGCCTCAACACCAGTTGAGTTTTCTCCATCATAGGAGAAAAGTTTTCTCCATCACAGGGACTGGATCACCTCTTAAACCCATCTACTAAGTCCATCTCATTAAATAAATCCATCTCATGAAAACTCCTGATGTCCCAAGAGGAGATGGCACAGACGAGGGGAAAACGGTGCCCTCATCACTGCAGGTGTAGCTCTTGGACACAACCCCAGTCTCTAGGACTCAGAGTTATTCTGGAAGCATTTGCATGTGTGAGAGTCCCTCTCCCATTGTCCAGGGGAGTGTTTCTGGACAGAAACCAGGTCTGAGGTTTACACTGGAGGTTCAGGGTTGGACGGCTCAGCATTTTCTTACCGAGAGGTTGCCTTGGACTAGTGCCCAAATGCAGAGAGGCAGCTGGGGAAGGACCGTGGCTGAAGACATATGGCAGAGCTGCTGCAACAGCAACCCACCCTCTCTTTCAAGCTGTCAAGAGTGTTTAAAATTGGTGGGAGAAGAATGGGCACGAGCTGGAAGGTCCAGTGGGAGCAGCTATTGCTGATGAGCACTGAGAGAGCTAACCTTGGAGGGGGCAGCTTTGTTCCTGACAGTGTCTGAGACATCTGGGAAGAGCAAGAGCAAGGTGGAAATGTTTTGCTGACAGAAGATGACATAAGCAAACCCTCTGTCCTCAATCTCTTTCCTTGCTCCTCATTACTGAATGAAAAAGCATCTCATCCACCTGTTTTTTAGCAGCCTTGGCAGGAAATTTAAGTGCTCTCAGGTTTCTTCCCACCAGAGTTCCCCTAAAGCAGTGTGGGGGGAGGGAGGCAAGTGAAGGATATGTTTTAATTCGTCTGGCCAGATGCTCTCCTTGACATTGTGGTTGTGAACATGATCCTATTTAAACATTTCTCCGAGTTCCCTCCCTAGTTTTACTCCAGCCCCGATGTGGGGGCAACGAGAGGGAAAGCGACTCTCCTGGGTCTATCTGATAGATGGATACTGGGTAGAAATGAACTCACAGCATCATAGATGGATACTGGGTAGAAATGAACTCACAGCATCCTGGTTGCCTCCCTTCAAAGCACTGCCTGAGCTGAAGAATGGAGGTGAAAAGTCTCAGCCACATCTGGAGGACATGGAAGGTGCTTGGTGAGTCTGTGATGTCCTGATACAGCTGCACACGCCTCGCACCTGCCTCCAGATCCCCTTCTCTCCACTTGTCATGATTAGATTATTAATGATATGGAAAGGAAATACTCAGGAATATACAGATGCTCTTGACAATTCCCTGACAGGAGGTTGGAGCCAGGCGGGATTGGTCTTATCTCCCAAGGAACAAGAGACAGGACAAGCAGAAATGGCCTCAAGTTGCCCCAGGGGAAGTTTAGGTTGGACCTGAGGAACAATTTCTTCATGGAAAGGGCAGTCAAGGCCTGTCCCAGGCTGCCCAGGGCAGTGGTGGAGTCCCCATGATCCCTGGAGGGGTTTGAAAGCCGTGGAGATGTGGTGCTGAGAGACATGGTTTAGTGGTGGACTTGCCTGTGCTGGGCTAACTGTTCACCTTGATGATCTGAAAGGTCTTTTCCAACCTAAATGATTCTATGATTCTTGATTTGTCAGAAGTCAACGTGAAATGCAAGATACCACAAATTATTATTATGTCTCTGGTCAGCCTCAGTGAGGATATTTTTACAGTGAGGATGGTGAGAGCCTGTGCCAGGCTGCCCAGAGAGGTGGTAGCTGCCCCATCCCTGGCACCATTGCAGGGGAGGTTGCCCGGGGCTCTGAGCACCCTGCTCTAGGTGCAGGTGGCCCTGCTCCCTGCAGGGGGGTTGGACTGGATGGCCTTGAAAGTCCCATCCCACCCAAACCATTCTATAATTCTATGAGCAGCAGGAACAGCAGGCAAAGAAAAGCACTTGGAAGGGCCATGCCCACCACACTTGGTATTTTCCAGGCTTCCACTTCTCATTTTTAATGTTGTATTAGGAGATGGGATGCATTGCTCCAGCTTTGGGCAGAAAGGATCCCAAAGGGAAAGAAAACTTACCCACAAGCCTTGAAGGCACAGGCAGAAACAAACCAGTGGGGGGGGGAAAAAAAGAAACAAACCAACAAAACCAAAAATGCCCTTAAAATGTTGTTTCATTTCTCTTCCAGTTGCTTATTTTACTGCAGAGGAGTTTGAAGTTCTCCAGTTCTTGGGTGTGTTACAGGAGCAGCAGAGTTGAGACACAAGCTTTTAATGAAGTTTATGTAAATTTGGGTATGTTTATATTTAACAGAACAGATTTAGGAGTTCTAATAAAGCAGCAGATGAGGCATAGAAAAGAGCTGGTGCAGTTTTCCACCACTGTTATTTTTTAGCTTCCTCCCACCATTCCCAAGGAAAAAGAGCCTGTTTCTATTGCCAGCTTCCCTTCAAAACAAGTGCTTTTGAAAACCTGTTTATCCCTCAGTGCTGCTGAAGCATCTCCCCAAGTTGTGGTTGAGTTGCACCACGTCGCCTTCCTTCTGTGAGCAGCCCAGGGGCAATTCAGCCCGTGTTTGCTTTCTCTTAAAACAAATTAAATTCTCCCCACTCCGCTGGTGGATCTTCGTTTGCTAACGTGGGAGCGTTGAGGCAGATCAAAGCAAGGCCAAGCCTTTCATTATTTATAGTCAGCCTGGAGCTGAAGCAGCCTTTTTCCTTTGGAAGAAAGGTGAGAGGGCTGGTGCAGCCACCCAGATGTGGTGGGTTCAGGTACAGAGGTTTGCACCATGGATGCTGAGGATGCAGGAGGAGCCTCAGCCCTGGGGATGCAGGTGGAGGAGGAGGAGGAGGAGGAGGCAGAGCTGGAACTGTTCTACAATGGGTGACAACTGATCATCATTGTAGCTATGAGGAGAATAGCAGGGGCCACCAACAGACACCTTTGACCGTTGTCCCTTCTGATGCAGCTCCTGTCCTCTGAGAAAGCAGTGAGTCCATCTTAGAAGACCATGGTGGAATGATAACACAGAGAAGCAAGAAAATTTGTGGGTGCCAAGTGAGGGCAAGGAGGGCAATGGGTCCCCAGGTCCTCATCTATTTTGTGGGAAGGCTGGCTAATTAACCATGGCCATTAACCCAACAGCAGACGTGCAGTGCATGACCTCCTGCCCATCTGCACACCACTGTGACCCACTGTAAGGTGTTGGCAAGTGCTTTGCTTTTGCAAAGTGAACGTGCTTGGAAGGGGAGGGATGAAGGAAGAAGAAAGCGAGACCCCCCCCCCCCCCAAACTGAAATGACCTGAGGGCTGAGACAGAGCTGCTGTTCTGCGTCCCAGAACCACCGCTGAGAGGATCAGAAGGATGTTGCAGGGATGATGGGCTTCATCCTGCCTCTTATCTCAGCCAGACAAGGGCTCTACAGCCACATTTGGGTCTACCTGGACACCCCCCTCACAGATGGGGAAAGCCAAGGAGCAGAGAGGAGTGATGCAGCAAGTCCTCAGAAGAAGATGCTTGGGAGCCCCACCTCTCCCGACACCCTGTCATGACCTCTTTAAAATATTTTCTGCTCTCCCCAGGAGTGTTTGTGTTAAGAAATGAGCCAGACTGGGGGCTTGGTGGCATTATGCATTGCTATGGCAGTAACCTCCAATGCAACCCAGCAGGGACCACTCTGGATGTTCTCTACAGAACCATTCCTTGGCAGACCCCACCCAGGATGGGGTTTCCAAGGAGAGGAGGGTGGTTTCAGGCCCTGTTTTGAGCAAACCCTCCTTCTCAGAAAAGAGCAGCTGCCCTTTGCACCCACAGGGGAGTTCACACTGAACACAGCTGCTGGTCGCACGTGGGAACCCGGTGAGATTTAGAGGCTTATGCCTGTATGAGCTGGATGACTGATGCCCATGGGGCTGCATCCAGCCTATCTGAGCCCTTCATCCCACCCTGCTGGTTACATCCCTGCCCCTTGTTTTGTGACCATCAAATTGCTCCATTTGCTGAAGAAGACCAGTCTCGGATACCCATGATTTCCCCTCACTCCAAGGACACTGAGGGGCTGGAGCATGTCCAAAGAAGGGCAATGAAGCTGATGAAGGGTCTAGAGTACAAGTCTGGTGAAGAGTGGCAAAGGCACCTGGGCTTGTTGAGCCAGAAAAGGAGGCTCAGGGGAGACCTTCTGGCTCTTGACAGCTCTCTGACAGGAGGTTGGAGCCAGGGGGGGGTCAGGAACAAGTGACAGGACAAGAGGGAACAGCCTCAGTTGCCCCAGGGGAAGCTTAGCTTGGACATGAGGAGCAATTTTTCCCCCTTCAGGGTTGCCCAGGGCTGTCCCAGGCTGCCCAGGGCAGTGGTGAAGTCCCCGTGACCCCTGGAGGGGTTTGAAAGCCTTGGAGATGTGGTGCTGAGAGACATGGTTTAGTGGTGCCTTGGCAGTGCTGGGCTAACTGTTGGCCTTGATGATCTGAAAGGTCTTTTCCAACCTAAATGATTCTATGATTCTTGATTTGTCAGAAGTCAATGTGAAATGCAAGATACCACAAATTATTACAAGCTACCAGGCCAAAAAATGCTACAGAAATATCAATAAATTTTCCTGTTTACACCACCTTCAAGCTTTGCATTTCAGTAGCAGAAGGGAAAGGGTCTAAATTTAGAACTGGCACGGCCAAAGCTTAGGTTGTAGATTCTAGACAAGGCTTCCCCACAACACATCCCCCCAACCCCCAGAATAAACCAGAGCAACGTGGTTCAGGTGGCGATAACAAACCAGCAAAACCTCAGGTTGCTCCCTGTCTGCCTCTCGCATCATTGCAAGGCCAGACTCCTGCCAGAAGAATAGATGGCCAACAGATGGAGTGCTCACTGCTTACCTGTGTGATTTAATGGGCAGCAGACACACTGCATGAGGAAACCAGAGACACTTCCCTTTAACTCAGCCTGGGTCACAGGTGTTCCTCAGGGAGCCCTTTCTTACAGCACAGACTCCTGAAAAACATGAAAAATCCCATATATTGCCAAGCACTCGTGATATTTATATATATTTTTTTTTTACAGGAACCAACCATCTGTTTTGCCAACATCCACGAGGCTTTTAATGCACACCAGGGAGAAACCTTTCAGAAGCTGTGCCTTAGTAAATCAACGCCACCAACATCCAGATTTTGGTGGCAGGGCTCTGACACCACCAGCAAGGAAATGTGATCCACCAAGATCCATCAACGGGCAGGCATGTTGATCAGGGAGCTTTGGTTTTGGGAGGGTTTTGGGTCATGCCATAGGTTTTGGGCACATCTGAGACCATTTTCTCCCAAGAAGGCCCTCAAAAGTCCACTTCAGTGCTGCAGAAAGTGAATGTTTTTTACCAATGGTAACCTCCTCTTTGCCTTTGGTTTCCACCAGCTCATCTGGGATTAACCAACTATGCAGCTGGATCAGTCACTGATGCGGCTCTGTAACATCCAGAAACCCCCATGAGCATCTTCAGGGCATCTTCCTTGCCACGGACATGGACTCATGGTATTTGCAGACATCCCAGTTTCTAACTGGTGTTTCCCTGGGGAGGAAGGGACGTCCCAAAGGAGTCAGCTGGAGCTAAGTAGGCATCTGGAGGGAAAGTCTTGGAAATGGGAGTGGGTTTCTCACTAAATCAAAGATATCTTCAGAGGAAATGGGCTTTTCCAGCCCATGAGCACTCAAACACATTCTCAGGTACCCCACTGCGTATGGTGACACAGGGATGGAAAACCGAAAGCCTCTGAGGTCTGATGGATTCACAACATTTGGAATAAATTCTGAACCTCGCTTGAATTTTCAGCTGCAGCTTCTTTTTTTTCTTCAACCTGAAACAAATCTAAATATCCCTAGCTTAAGGTGCTGGAGGAGGAGGACATTTCTGGAGAAAAAGTGTTCGGTCCAGAAACCAGCTGTGATTGCTAAATTAAGAGATTTAGACACATGAGGATAAAAAAAAAAAAAAAAAAAAAGAATCAGCAAAATGACTGAAAAGCTAAAAATACAACTCAAAACACAGAATTTGCCTGGGAGCTGAGTTTTCACCCCTTTTTACTGTGGGCTCCTCTAAACCAAGGAAGAAGGACTCTGAAACCAGTGACCAGACCCACAACATTAATACCTACATAAAAGATGTAAGGCAGCAGGAGATAAGCCAGCCCTTTAGGTAGCGGACCCGAGCTTTGGCAAAGTTACAAGCATGACGAAGTCACATCTGGGCCAGTGCGTGATTAGAAAAGGCAAGAAGGGCTGAGCACAACCTCTCCCAGGTGCCCAGGGCCAAGCCTTGCACCTACCAAATTAAAAGGGGCTGCTTGAGGCACCCCAGGGATGTGTCCTTGCCCTGAGGCAGGTAGCAGAGGCACAGAAGATGCTGCTCAGGAAGAAGGTGTTTTCCCCTTCTGTTGGTTATCATCCTCACTATAAGTTGATTACCCCACTAATTGCTGACCAGATATCAGCGTGATGCTGAGCTACCAAAATACACGAGGGCTTCTCCAGCTGAAGGTTAGAGACAGCCCACCTAGTGTCCTTTGCCAACCAACTGTGGTGGTCCAGAAGGAAATGAGCTGTGGGAACTGGTCAGCGTATCGACCAGGAGCCGTTGCAGATTACTGCTTCCAGCTCCTGCCGTGTCGGTGAGTCTTGTTAATCCACGTTTACATTTTAAAGAGAGAATAGGAACTTCCAGGCAAGAGGATTTATGTGCAAGGACTTAACAGTTAAATTTATTCATGGCTAAACTGAGGAGCCCAGAGTTATTAAAGCATGAAATTGTGCCAGTCAATTAAAGCGTCAATCACAGCCAGCCTCATTTAGGGGAGCTGCTTTAATCCCGAGAAAGGAACATTTTTTTGGCCCAGTGAGAGAGCACATCGACTTGGAGTTGGTTTTACTGAAATAGCTGTTCCTCAGTTGCTGTTCAAAGATTTGCCAATGTTGGTGGGGTTTTTTTATTTATTTTTATTTATTATTTTTCTCCTGTGCTCCTTCCAAGGTGACTTATGTTATGCTCAAGTAGAGACACAGATGGAATTTGAGCTGCAGAGGAGGCAACTCTGGTGGGCGACAAAGCAAACAAACAAAAAAAAAAAGCCCCAACACAACAAAAAAGAAAACTGATCAGAGAGACATTCAAACTGGCAAACATCAGAGTTCTGGGGCATCTTTTGCTTTTAAGCACATGACAGATTCTTCTTTTGTTTTTAAAACTCAGCAATTAGATTGTTCTGCTTGTCATTTCATGCAACATGTGTTTATTTTATTTGCTTTTAAAGCCTTTTTTTCCCCCCTTGGGCTGAAATCCCGGATTTCTGACTGCATTAATGATATGTTTTTAACAAATGATGACTGTCCTTTGGCCCAAGGTATAGCACAGCTATAGAGCAGGTCACCTACCTGATCATAAGGGCCATGTAGTGAGGAGAAACATCTCCAGAGGTGGTTTGCCTGGAGATGAATGTAAGCCTAGTCACTGAACATGGTTGGGGTTGAGTATGAGTGGGGTTGGGGAAGAAGCAGGAGCCCAGGAAGTCCAACAACTTATCCAAGCTTGCACTGTAATTCATAAGTGGAGCTTGGTAGAGAGCCCAGGTGTCCTTCTAACTCATTACACTTCATTCCCATTGATGACCATCAGCAGGTATTTCACTTGGGCTGGAGGTACATAGGAGGTGGGACTACTTTGGGTACACCTTCCAGCAGCAGAGTAGTCGTGTGAGAGTTGGCAGTTTTGGGTGGAGGAGGTGGTGGCTGACCACTAGGAAATGGCCTCAAGTTGCCCCAGGGGAGGTTTAGGTTGGACCTGAGGAACAATTTCTTACCCAGAAGGATTGCCCAGGGCTGTCCCAGGCTGCCCAGGGCAGTGGTGGAGTCCCCGTGACCCCTGGAGGGGTTTGAAAGCCATGGAGCTGTGGTGCTGACGGACAGGGGTCAGTGGTGCCCTGGCAGTGCTGTGGTAACAGTTGGACTTGATGATATTAAAGGTCTCTTCCAACCAAAGATATTCCATGGCCTGCTTTTGCGCTCCCATTCCCCTTCCTGCAGAACAACCCATCCAGTGGGAATCCCAGCTGTGGCAGGAGCCAAAGAAAAGCTTTATCTGATTTAAGAATGAAACTCGGACTGCAGAGCAGCTCCAAACCCATCTCTGACTGCAGTGGATCACGCAAGCTTTGCAGTTTCTCCTGCACCAGCACAGCTTCCCCCGGTGAAAGCCCTGGGTGCACCTTTACTGTGTGATGGGAGAGAGGTTGCTCACTGCGTGACAGGTTGGTTTGTATTCAGCACGAGGCCAGCACATGTGTATGAGCAGCTACTGGATACGTATTGAAGGGATGTCACTTCACATCTGGGAGATTCAGGACTGGACATGAACTGGGGACATTTAGCATTGGGAGTTTGGGGCTGGTGGACAAGCTGGACGGGGCGTTCTGCACCTAATGGCCTCAGGGCCAGAGGGCAGTTTGGGACAAGCTTGATTTCTTTATGTACGTGGGGACTTTAGACCTTTTCTGGAGGCTGCAAACTCTTATCTCTCAACCAGATAACTCCTTAGATATCCCATGGCCACCACACGCATCTCTCGCATGCTTCTGAGTGTGCAGCTCTGCTTTGTGCAGGAAGGAAGGGGGATTTTTTTGGGGTTCTCCTAGGGGCTGTGCAAAGCTTTCCTCTTGGGAGTTCTCCCATTCATTCCCTTTAAGAAAGAGCTCAGGCATGGGTCTGGGGATGGTCCACCCCAGAGACCAGGCTTTGTAAGCACTTAAGGGTGAGGCTGCATCAGAGGGTAGATTTAGATTAGATATAAGACAGTTCTTCATTCTGAGGGTGGTGAGACACTGGAACAGGTTGCCCAGAGAAGCTGTGGATGCCCCATCCCCGTAAGTGTTCAAGCCCAGGCTGACTGGGGCTGCGAGCAACCTGCTTTAGTGGGAGGTGTCCCTGCCCATGGCAGGGGAGTTGGAATGAGATGATCTTTAAGGTCCCTTCCAATCCAAACCATTCTGTGATGCTACAGATGTAGCCTGAGGTTTCACACCTGGGCAGTCCCCTTGCCTTGCCCAGCCACAGTGAGCCATCAGGGACAACCCGGACAGTCAGGCTTGGTGTGTGAGTATTGGCTGGAAGCTCACATCTCTTTCCTTTCCTCCTGGTGCCTTGCTTGTGATCTTGGGAAGGGCACATATTTCAGTGTCTGTGCTCTTCTGGTCACCTGTGTCCAGCAAATGGTTCCAAATTGGAACAGACAAAGGAGAGAGGAACAAAGAGTTTCTCATATAAGAGAAGCCAAAAATATTTTTAGCCCATCCCACTTAGAGAGTGAAAGCTAAGGCATCATATGATTGCTCTCTATAAATTTCCTGAGCAGGGAGAGAAGGAAGTAAGTGCTCGAAACAAAGACCCGTATCATGGAAGGTCTTGCTGCCAAACTGGAAACTGCCCAGACCTCGCAGTGAAGGGACCCAAGCTGGGATGGAGAGAGGAGATCTTGATAAACGTAGTTGTGAAAAAGCTCCTGAAAAGGAAAACCATGGGGAAACCTTGAGAGAACTTCTTCTTCAGCTTGGCTCGAGAAAAGGGTTGTATAACAAGGTGCCTGTGAGGTACCCAGGAGGTCCATCCAGCCCTCCACCCCTGTCTCCATGATGAAGATAATAGCACTTCGTGCTTTGCAGGGGGGGGTGAGAGACTAAGTACACTGCAGAGGGAAGAGCACCGGGGTGAGGCAGTGATTGGAGCGTTATATATACCTGAGACAGTTACATCTGGCTGTAATTTGTGGTATTAAAAACAAGCCTATTTAATTACTAGGCTGCAGACTATTTTTTCCTGTTCCCACCTGCCGCGAGATATTGTGAGGGTTAAAAATAGCACGTGTGCAAAGAGAGCCTTAATAGGAGACTTGAGTAAAATGTGAGTGGGTCTCATCTCCGTAGGTACCAAGGTAACTTTTCTCGGGGCTAAGAAGAAATTTTCCAAGGCTGGCTCTTTGATTTATTGTCCAGATCCCAAACTGGAACATTTCTATCTTAGTTTTGGCAGTAAGAACAAAAGTACTAAGTGTAAGATGTCCACGTTGTTTTTCATTTTGCTGATGGATGTTTTGACAGCCAAGAGACTTCTCACTATGATTTCTTTTTTTTTTTAGCACTTATTTTTATAGGACATTGTGGGGAGGGGAGCAAACTGAACTTCCCATCAGCTGGTGGCATTGTGTCAGTCTGAGATTATTTTATTTAATTTTTTTTTTTCCTGTTTAAATTCCAAATGATGTCTTCTCAGCTTTTTAAAAGCTGTGATGTTTTTGAAGTGTCACCAACTTATTCCTTGTGCCACGCAAAATGTCATGTGTGTGTATTTTTGATCACTGACATAAGTTTGCCCCTGATTTAGGATGACCTCGTTTGAATCCAGTCAGACCCTCCCGGGTCAGCTTTGACCCTGATTTGTCAGGTTAGTGAGGCTGAGTAAGATAAATTTGCCAGCAATGAGACTTAAAAACCAAGGAACCATGTCTTTTGGGTCAGTGCATCGTTGATGGGAAAGCTGATGTCCCATAATCCCCCTGGGTGCTTTTACATGGCCAGCTAAGCATTTGTGCATCCATCACACTCAAATTAAACCAAGATTGCTCTAAATGGGCACTTCAGCCCAAGATCTTGAGCTGGGCAGAGGAGGGAAAAGCCCATGTGCTGGGGCAAGACTCTCTCCTGGCAGTGCAGAAGTAGGTGGAGGTGAACCCATAGGAGACCCAGCTCTGGTGGGATGGACACTGGGTCTGCTTCATCCCAGGTCTGACCCTTTGAGAATTTCAAGCAGTCACTGAAATACTGACAATTTTCCCATCGAGTTAAAGACCCATCTTATTTCTCTCTACTTCTCTGTGCTAGAAAGTGCAAGATTCCTAACCCACTTCGTGCTCTGACTTTAATGGCCTTGTCGACACAGACCCTGCGTGTGGGGGATTTCTGAGTCATCACCAGCCAATTGTGCCAGATGACCCAGCTTTCCAAGACACAGCCACAGCTCCTGTGTCAGGCATGATAGGATTCATCCATTCAAATGCAGATACCTCCAGCGTAGATGTCTGCTCTGAGCATGTCCCTATGGGCTCTCTTTATAGTGCCTGGAAAGAAACAGTCAGCTAAGGGTGAAATTAATCGCATCCGCAGCAGACATCTACATTTGGTCAAGAAAATAATTTCCTAACTGTTTATTGCTCCCCAGCAATGGCAAGAGGAACGTTGTGTGGCTACCTCCGACATATGCAGGGATCCAAGATTAGGTGTTTCCACCTGCTTCTGTGGTCCATGAACAATTTTGAATTGAACCTTGAGGGAAAGAAATGTTTTGGTCACTTTGGGTGTCGGAGAAGCCTGTGGACATAAACTGTGTGTCTTGATATTGCAAGGATCTGGGAACCCAGCATTGGTAGGGCCCGCGAAAGACAAAAGAAACTAATTTTCTAGCCAGTCAGGTTTGTATTCTTTTGAAGTTTGTCCCGAAAGAAATTCAAGGAAACATCTAGCCTTTTGTTCCTAGACACAATCCTCTGTGAAGTTTAGATCCCAAAATGCTCTCCTGAGGAGGATAGGATGTAGGAAGAGATGGCTCCCTCGCGCTGCGTAGTGACCCAGAAGAAGAAAGGGAGCGTGGCTTCTTCAAAGACCTGCAGCTCATGCCCTTCAGCACCTTTTTATTCTCCTGATTTATTATTTTTTTTTACCACTCATGCCAACAAAGCCCGTTTTGATTGCCTGAACCAAGTGCCTGCGTTCTGCAAAACGGGACTGAACGGAGCCACGGGAGCTGCGAGGTGAAGAGCAGGTTGTGGCTGATAATCTGGGCAACTCATGGTAGCTAACTCAGATGCACAACATGGGCATGCCAGTTCTTCCGTGGGGAGGTTGCCAGAAGAACGTCTCCCGGGGCATGAAATGCCCTAAATATTGTCTTGCAAAATTATCCATCAAAAAAAGGGGGCACTTTGGGTAGTGAGCTGCATACGTCAGTGTCTGTGCCCAAGAGTTGCTAGCCGTAGATTTGAGCATGACCTTCTTCCATCTCTTAGTGCAGAGTATTATGGGAGTAGGGGAAGGCACAGTTCCCCCGCCCTTGCCTCCTCTCACAGCTCTGATGGGTGATTTAGGAGACTGGGTAATAGAATTTGAACCTAATAGTGGGATTGTGTTGATACACTGATTTTACTCCACATCTGATGATTGTACTGCTTCATTCTTCTTCAGGCTCAGTAGCATGACCAGTAGTTCATCTTTGTCGATGTGTCTTTCCTTGAAGCTTTAAAAAAATATATATAGTAGTGAGTTTCATAAAATGTATGGGCTATATAAAAAAAACCCCAAAGCCAGCAGAGGTGGAAAGGTGCTCCATCACAGTGATTTCTAGCAACACCACACACCTTAAATTGTTATTTGCTTGGTTTTCTTTCCCTGACCTTTGGTTCCTGCAGCATTTTCTCACAGAAATAGTTTTGCCTTCTGTTACATCTCTATTACTCTTGCTAAAATTTTTCCAATCACAGTGACAACAGTGATTCTTTGAAAAAGAAAAGAAAAAAAAATTAGTTTAGTAGAATGGTTTGAGTTGGAAGGGACCTTAAAGATCATCTAGTTCCAACTCTCCTGCCATGGGCAGGACACCTCCCACTAGACCAGGTTAATCAAAGTCCCATCCAACCTGGTCTTGAACACTTGCAGTGATGGAGCATCCACACCTTCCCTGGGCAACCTGTTCCACTGTCCCATCCTCTCAGAGTGAAGAACTTCTTCCTAATTTCTAATCTAAACCTACCCTCTTCCAGTCTGAAGCCATCACCCCTTGTCCTATCACTACAACCCCCTAGGGTGTTACTTATTTTATTGTAAACTGTCAGGACAGGAAAAAATCTGAATTAATTTTTGGAGGGTCTTTGGGCTAAAATCTGATAGTACCAGTGATTTTTTGGTGACAACCAGTTTTCGGATCTGTAGTAGGTGCCCAACAGCGAGAAATGTTTCTTTATTTTCCCCGCGCTGTTGAATGCTTTTTAGTGTTCCTGATGTTAAACTAAGGACTCATCATCATTAGACACTTCTAGTCAGTTTTCACTTAATTGCCAGCAGAAAAACATAAAGATGTAAGTGAGGAAGAACAATGAGACAAACTTCAGGAGATCTGTCTCCCAATGGGCTTTGTAAATAACCTGTTATCTTGGCATCCACACCCATACACGATTAGTGGGCAACACAGTCTGTACCTACTGGGCACAAATGCCTCTGTGGTGACTGTACCAGGAACACTTTTCCTTCTCCCAGAGCCCCACGAACAGCTCCTTACAGAGACGGGTATTGCCCGTAACAATCTACTTCCCAGCTACTTTGAAGGCAATTTCATCCCTTGGCTTGATCCTGCAATCCCAAGCCCCCTTGCTAATTGCTGTTAATTTAAATGGCATATTTATTTAATTATATTGCTACCATAGAGATGTTACAGCCCTGACTTTAGGGTGCTGAGGTTTATCAGCCCTGAAGACTCAGAGGGTCTCTTTACCCTTTTTCTCCCAACAGTCTTCCACTGTACCAGGAGAACATTATGTCCTGGCCTGGCTCCAAGTTGGCTAAGACAGGCCCAAATCTGATCTAAAGTGCTGTTTGAGTTATTTCCCCATGGGCTGTTGTCCTGGCAGGGCCATGGAGACCGTGCATAGGTAGGATAGGGTAGGAGGACTGGGTGAGCCATCAGTGGTCCCCATGGTGCTGAGTATTTGGGCTTCACCCCAGGAACAACGTTGCCTGCAGGCACCTTTGAATACATCAGTCTGTTTGCACGCTGGGTTTGTTCTTGCTAAAGGCTTGTTGGCATTTTGATGTCTTTTGAAGATACAGCAGAGAAGTGACTCCTGAGAAGTGACAGCGCTAAACTCTGATTAATGTCTCCAAGGAGCTAGATAGTGAACCAGAACCATCCTCTTTAAGCTGCATCAATTTCCATATGTAACTCAGACGTTTTTTGACAACGCTGTAGAAATGTGGTGCTTGGCAGAGAGCATGGTTTCTTATGAGGGATATTTCTCTTTCAGCCTTTAACATGAGATTAAAAAAAACCACCCAAAGCTCTGCTTAAAGATTTTAGATCATTAATTCCCATAGCAATTAAGATGTGACCGTCCCACACACTCCCATGCAACCCTGAGGGTTCAGGTCCTCAGCTAGGAGGTCTGCATGCAGTCTTGAGATGGGAAGGAGCATGGCAATGTGAAGTTAGACTGGTGGAAACCAGAGGTGATCCACATGCAGCTTTGCTAGGACATTGCAGGACCATACTCATGACCTGTTATTGCCAGAGTATGTCTTATGAGGAGTACCTGAGGGACCTGGGGTTGCTCAATCTGGAGAAGATGGAGAAGAGGAGGTTGAGAGGAGACCTTATCACTCTCTACAACTACCTGAAGGGAGCTTGGAGTGAGGTGGGTGTTGGTCTCTTCTCCCAGGTAACTAGTGATAGGACGAGAGGAAATGGGCTGAAGTTGCCCCAGGGGAGGTTTGGGTTGGATATTGGGAAAATTTCCTTACTGAGAGAATGGTGAGGCCTTGGAACAGGGTGCCCAGGGAGGGGGTGGAATCTCCATCCCTGGAGACATTCAAAAAATGTGTAGATGTGGCACTTCAGGACATGCTTTAGTGGTCATGATAATATTTAGTAGATGATTGGACTTGATGATCTTGAAGGTCGCTTCCAACTGTAATGATTCTATAAGTCTCCTTCTCTGGAGAGATTCCAAACCCACCTGGACACTGTGATGTTTGGGCCCCTGCTCTGGGTGACCCTGCTGGAGCAGGGGGATTGGACCAGATGACCTCCAGAGGTCCCTCCCAACCTCCACCATTCTGTGCTTCTGGGTGAGATCCTGTGATTCTCATTTAAGGAGAGCATCTTCTAGAGATAGGTCTGCAGTTCACCTGGGTACACTGACACCAGGCACACGACACAAGCTGCTGCCCGAAGCTTTAGTCTGTGAGTTGGATTGCAAAATCCCTCAGTCATTTGAACGTATACATTTGATGTTCAGACTGTGATTGTTCAGTTCGGATGCAGACAGGCTTCGAGCAGGGTCCTCCTGAGCCCTGAGAATGATTTACAAGCACCCGGCTGTGCTGTCACGTACTGTCACCAAGCACCTGGCAGTCAGCCACCCTCTTCCTCTCTCTGTTCTCTGTGAGTTAACAGACCACTGACCATGTTTGATATGTCAGGGATGTGAAGAGCTAAGAGTGGCTGAAGAAGTGGTTCCAAAGAGCACGGGCTTTGTACAGCCTTTCTCATCACCCGGGAAGAGTTAATAGTTAATTTTCATCATCTCTAGCATGGGCTGGAGCAAGCACTGGAATTCTCCAGCTATCTGCTAGCACCGCACACGCACATCACACGCACGCATTGCAGCCTAGAAAGATTTTGCCCCTTTTTTTGGTTGTTTTTTTTTTTTTTAATGTTTTTCATTGCTAGAGCAGCTCTTTGGCAAGTCGTGCAGCAGCAGGCGAGTCCTGCTGCTGCTCGAGGTCCATGTGCTTTGCAGGGGGAGCAGGAGAACGTACAACGCTTGTGGGCTGCCCAGATGGGAGCCTGAGCGTATCTGAAATAGCCTGGGATGTGGCTGCCTTGGAGGGAGGCAGGGTCAGGGCTTAGACTCAGCACTATGATGCTGAAACACAGCGGGGTGAGCACGTAAATCCTGGAGGCTGATCTAAGGTGTAGTGATGTGGATATATCCTGACTCTTGTCTGTGGTCATGCCTCCAGGATTGGCTCTTCTTGCTACCTGCCCACCCAAGCGATGCATTCCTCCGGCAGCCAAAGGACATGTGGCTTAACCAAGCTGAGGAATGTCGTCCTCCATCAGGTTGGATGTCAGACCCTCTGTTCGGGCAGGCTGAGGAGAGAGAGCTTCTCTTCCACTTAGGCTGGGTTGTCATGCCATGCTGCACCTCCACCTTCTCCACATCCCCTGCCCAGGGACCCTATTCCTGTCCATCGGCAGCAAATCCTATCCTGGTCCCATTGCCACCACCTATCAGCTATTCCTTACACCCCAGGGTCAGCTGCTTTCATAAGACCTTTCAGGTTCACGTGCTCCATCACAGAGCCACAAGTCTGTTCCTGGGGTTATTTTTCCAAAGGCAATGCTGCCTTTTCCCTTATTCATTTTATTTCTGAGAGAGCTGGGATGCTCTTGTCACAGGGAAGCAGAGCTCTCAAACAGGAAACAAGTGGAAACAACCCAGGTGGGTGTTTTTGCCTGTTGTAAATGGGTGCCCACCTGGATGACCAAGTGCAAGGACCACCCGGGGGAGAAGTACTGATACAGCCAAAGAGAGCTAAAGCAAACTGTCTGCAAGATCTATTCAGCTCTTCACAGAATAAGGCATTTGTACAATATCATCTTTCAACTCCCACTTTCCTTTTGATTTCTCCTGAAATTATATGTTCTATGTGAAAGATCATGTGGTTATTAAAAGAAAGTGGAGCTATCTGAGCAGAGCAGAATCTGCTTCCTTTTCTGTGTGTGCCACTGCTGAGAAGGGCTGGAAATAGCCACCTATTGCCTTAATTACGTGCCAAAAAAAAATATGACCTTATAGCAGTGGCTTGCCTGTTAGCTCGGTGCTATTGGAGTTTTGCTTCAGCTCTGTCTCAGAGTGATGCACAAGGTGGGGGGAAGCAGTAGGGGCAGGCGACTGAAGATCTCGCATGGTGAATAGGAAATGTATCCAGATTAAAACGGCAATAAAGCAAACAGGCAAACAAAACCACAAAGGGAAACATTTCTTTCATAACGACACAGGTGGAAAGTGTAGCGTGGCTGACTTTCAGTTTTATTAGACATGCAACTTCAATGCTACTTGAAGGTTCAGAACAGGAGGAGCTTTTTTTTTTACCAGGGCAGGCAGGAGATCTGTAGATTCTCTTGCCAAAAAAAAAATGTGGATGATAAATATTTGCAGGAGTTTGAGTGGGGAAACAAAACGAATCATCCCAATCATAGAATACCGAAGTTGGAAGGGAAACATGGAGGTTTCTGAACCAATGCTGTGCTCAGACAGCTTCAGAGGTAGACCAGGTCACTCAAGGCCTGATCCAGATGAGGTTTGAATATCTCCACGGAAGATTCACTCACCTTCATGGGTGAGCCTGCCTCTACCTTCCCTGTAATTCAACTCAAGGGACTGCTTAGCCACCATTATCCTTCTCCTTACCAAGCTCAGCAGTGACCTGGGCACTAGGTCCTGCTCTGCCAGGTGCCCCAGCCTGGGCTGTGACATGGACTTAACCAGTCCCAGAGGTAAGATTCGGCATTTGCCTGTGGAAAAGCAGGGGGTGACACTGAGGTGCACAGAAACTGTGTCTAAGTGAGGAATTTCCTGAACTGAAAATGGCTATTTTTTCCTAAGGCATCTCCTTATGTCTGCTGTTGGAGAATCGTAGAATCCTTTAGGTTGGAAGAGACCTTTCAGATCATCGAGTCCAAGAGTTAACCCAGCACTGCCAGGGCATCACTAAACCATGGCCCTCAGCACCACAGCTCCTCAGCTTTCAAACCCCTCTGGGGGTCATGGGCTCTCCTGGGCACCCTGGGACAGCCCTGGACAACCCTCAAGGGAAAGAAATTGTTCCTCAGGTCCAACCTAAACCTCTCCTGGTACAACTTGAGGCTGGTTCCTCTTGTTCTGTCACTTGTTCCTTGGAAGAAGAGCCCAACCCCCCCTGGCTCCAACCTCCTGTCAGGAGCTGTCAGAGCCAGAAGGTCTCCCCTGAGCCTCCTTCTCTCCAGGCTGAACAATCCCAGGTCCCTCAGCTGCTCCTCACCACCCTTGTGCTCTAGACCCTTCTCCATCTGTGCTGCCCTTCTCTGGACACGCTCCATCTTCTCAATGTCTTTCTTCTAGAGAAGATAGGGCTGGATAGATGTTTTATTTCAAAGAGAAGAATATGGCAGATGTCTACAAAATCATAACTGGCCTGGACAGGGTGAATAGGGGTGACCAGGGATGACCACTCATTCTTCTTCCTGCTGCAAGGATTAGCCAGAACCCGACGAGCACAGCAGATGTTGGGTTCAAAATGAGTGAAGGGAGATAATTCTTCACCTGCAAAGTAATTAAATTGTGGAGCTGGTTATCTCAGGATGACATAGGAGAAACATGACTAGCTTAGAAGAAAAGCACTCACTGGAGGTTATTAAAAACTAAGTTGCTGAACCTTTAATTACTGGGACAAGGAAGGATATCACGATAGGTTTGCAGGCCTCTGTCTGTAAGAACCCACCACTGGTTTCTGCTCGAGGTGGGATCCTGAGCTAGATTAGCTCTTCCAGTCAGACATGGTGCAATGTTCTTAGTATTACACTGTCATCACGACCTGGGTGGAGATGGCAGGACCTGGGTGGAAGATGAAGAACACGAAGGGTTTGCTGAACTGTCAATGCAAACTTCCAGCACTCATCTGTGTTGGCCGAACCCACCCACAAAGTGATGACTTCAGAGGTCGGGAAGGTTTCATGCTCTTTGGGAAGAGCCACAGAGGCTTTTACTGCCTTGGGCGTTCTGTAACATCTCTGGCTGATCTCACCTTGCTTTGCTCAATGTGGTTATCAAAAACTTCCCAACCCCAGCTGGGGCATCTGTAGGGGTTTGTCAAAACAGTTTTTTTTTTCTCCCCCAGATGGCTTCTGCCTGTCCTTCTGTGTGTATTTCCCCTGCATGCGGTGTGGAATTAAAAGCTGACTGGAGACCTACTCGTTTTATGCCTGAATTACTTCAATTTTCTCTGCCTGAGGCTCCTCATCCTTTTCCACTGCGCTGCTGCTATCCTGCTGGGACTCCTCATTGCCCGCAAAAGTTCCTCTTGTCCTCCTAAATTGATATTTTTCTCTCTGAGCTCGGATTTTTGCCTAAAAATGGACTCGTACCGAGCTAATTTCTCTTAAATCTTACACAGTTTGGTTAAGCACACGCGTGAATGTTAAAATCAGTTTCAAAATAGCTCTGATTTATTTTAAGCCTCTATTTTATTTTTTTTTAATTTTTTTTTAATTCTTTTTTTTTTGCAGATGCCAAATGCATCAATTCCTCTCTGATTAAAAAAAGCCCTAAAACCCACAGAGTATTTTCAGCGTGATTTAGTGTCTCATCTACAAGGATCTTGACTTCACTAAATGGCTGGTGCTCATTCGCGTGTGGAAAGGGCCTTGGAGTCTTTGGAGGCACCTTGTTTTATTTACCCTAAATGCAATTTAATTTTGGGGAGTTCAAAAAACAAGAGTTTAAGCTGACGTCTCACAGCTTGAGACGATAACTACAGGCAAAAATCATTCAAGCTATCTTTTTCTAAGCACCCTGTTTTGTTTTAGTGAGGCTGCCGTGTTTAAATGTGTTTGGATTTAAAACTTTTGGAATCGTTTCTGGGAATGAAGCTTTTCTTTTAAACACAACTGCAGCTTAAGATGAAAATATAAGGGGGAGGGGGGGAATAGAATATCAGATGAGCCTCAAGTGAAACAAAACATTTAATTCGAGGTCAAAGAAAACATTGATTTTTAAGACAAATGAACCGTCTTGCTTGATTTCTTGCTTAGAAGAAGTTTGGGGGTTGGATCATCCAGAATCGTATTCTGTCCCCTATTCTTTTGATTCTGGAAGAGCCATCAAACCAGAAAAAAAACCCCAGTGTTTATATGACTTCGTTTAAAAGACTCAAACACAGTTTCACAGCTCTTCTGCAGAATACTTTTAAGTGGTGCTAGAAGCACCATCAGAACAAGGATGTTAAGCGGAATTAAACAAGATTATGAATTTTGAAGGCAGTTTAAGAACCCCTAACGCAGAAAAATAACTAAAACCATGCCACTGTGACCTCAGGCGTATAAATAAACTGCAGCAGAACAAACCAGACTCTCTTGTTATGTGCTGAATATGAAATGGGTTGTCTTGGGGCTTTCACATCCTGATGAGACAGTCTGAATTAGCAGCTGGTTACTTTTAATGTCGACAGCTCTGTCAAAAGGGCACTGTTAGTTCCATGGCAGCTTGGAGAATATCTGGAAGAGCCCAGGGAGGAAATCAGACCCTGCAGGAACTTCGAGTTCCCATGGCAGGTCAGAGCCAGCAACCAGCTGCTGCTAAAACGTGACAGAGAAGAGGATGGCCCAAAGTGTTTTCTGGGAGGAGTGGGGTTGTTTTTGTTAAGCAGGTCCTGAGATGGGCAGTCAAACCATGCCCTGGAGATGTGGTACATGGGGGGCTTATTGTATGGGCTTGGAAGCAGAAGTATCCTGAGAAATTGCAGCCAAGTTGGGGAAGGGTGATGAGTAGCAAGTGCACTAAGCTGAAGGTACACCACCCAGGGAAAGCAGAGGGGTTGTGGCAAGTTCATGTAGCACCAGTTCGTGTGGCAGCAGTGTGAAAACAAGAGAGTGAGGCTGTGCCCATGTCTTCTCCTGCCCTCATGATGTTGGTGATGGTCTCTGATTTGCAGGTTGCAAGACCACGGGGCATCCCAGGGACAGAACTCAAGTTTCCTGGAGCAATAACGTGCCAGAATCTTGCTGGCATGCATTCTAGACACTGAGTTGTGTGTTGGGCCTGGAAGGAATCACAGCCTCTGAGCTGTAGGGACTAGGGACTGAAGGTGGTTGCAAGGCATGAGATGCTTTACCTTCAGCTGACAGTCTGGTCCGGGCACAAATCCAACACCAACATACAACCATAGGTAGCAAACCATGGGAGATAGGTAGGAAGCTGTTAACCACCTCAGCAGAATTACTCACTATTCTTCAAGGAGCTCCTGCATGGGATATCAGCTGAAGCAGGCTCCGGATAAACCTATAGGATCCCTCCTGACTAGGTCCTCCTTCCAATCTCTTTGCTATCTGATCTTAATCATTTCCCACTGGACACCCATACAACAGCTAAAACAACCTTCCTTGCTCCTACATGCAATTTTGGCTCTAGCGATGAGGACATGATCTTGGAGAATATCTGGGCTTGTTCCTGTGCCCAACCTTGCCATCCTTTGGGATATTCCCAGTGGGGTTGAGCCAGTTTCCCTGCTGCAAATCACTAGTCTAAACTAGAAACCTTGTTGGGCATCTCTAGAAAAAGCAAGTGTAAAAAAGAAACAGGGTAAAAATGTCTATTAAAAAAGAGAAGAACACAACAGATTTTGCAGGAGAAATCTTGATTCCTAAGCCAAGCCATGCCAGCAGTCAGCCAAGACACCCAACTGCCAACCTAGCTATGCATAGAGGCATCATACTGCAAGAGGTGGGACTACGACCACTCACACATTCTTGCCTGATAAAGAAAAACTGTAGTGGAGGGGCTAGAAACCCCTTTCCAAAGCTTCTGAACAGTCTGGCTTTGACAAGACAACCCAGACAGGAGACATTCAATCAACTGACCCCACGGAGCAGACTTCCTCTATGAACAGGCAAAGGTTTGTGGGGCTGCAAAGCAAGGGTGACGCAGCAAGGTTGGTCAGGAGCAAAGAGGACTGCAGGAAGACCAGACCCACCACCACGTAAAAGCCAAGAGATGCTTCGAAGTGACCAAAGAGTCTACACCAAAATAAGGAAACCAGACTCTTGTTTTGTTTGTTTTGTTTGTTTTTTTTTTTTTAAAAAAAAGGGATACATCATTTAGTGGTTGGATTTGTTTTGATTTTTTTCAAGCTTGCTGGACATCATACTGAAGCACTGTAAAGCTGTCAGAGAAATTATACACTTTTTTTTTTTTCTGTTGTCAACCAAAGCGTGCTTTTATGGAGTCAATTAGCCACAAATGATGAACACACATCACTTGTCTGAGAAGGAACTACGGTACAACCCAATCAACAGCACTGTTCTTTCCTCACTAGCCATGGCCCTGTCGAGGAGGCCGTTGGACTTTCCTATCCAACCACAAAGGAAACCTGTCCTTCGCTTGGGTTCCGTCCCGCAGGCGTGCCTTTTTCAAGTGCTACAGTGTGAGGGGAAACGGGGGGGTCGTTGGGATCACCGCTCCGACGTGCAAACCTGGGCATGAGCTCGGTGCGTAAAATGCAAATTCTTCAGTGGGAAGAGTTTGTATAAGCTGGGATGGCATGAGCGCTTGGATCTACAGCGGAGCCTATAGCTGCTGTCATATTCCATACAGAAGTGCAGCCAACGTCATCTTTACATTGTATATTGTGTGCCCTCCACAGACCTTTAGAGCCCTTTTTTGAAGGTGGAGAGCCACAGTCTTAGCAAGTTTTTAGTTCTGTGGGTTTGTTTTGGTTTTGGTTGTTGGTTTGTTTGGGTTTTTTTTTTTTTTTTGGTTTGGGTGGGAAGGTGGTGGTGTGACTTGCCCACAGTTGGTGGTAGACCTTGAAGACCCCCCTCTGGTCTTGCTCACGGCTTTCCAGCTCCCACCTGCGACATGGTGAGAAGGAAGAGCTACCCACTTGTTCCCGAGGTGAGGAGACCTGCAGCTCCTCCTGGGGCGAGGGGAAGAGGTGTCACTCTCAGTGGTGATGTCTGGCAAGGGGGGGAGGGAGGGAGGGGACAATGGCACGCACGGTTTCTGCCAGCCCCAAGAGGCAAGACAAGCAAGGAACCTGAAATGGAGAGGCAGGAGTTCATCGGTCAGGCACTGAGCGAGAGGACGTGGCTCTACAGGATGCATTCGTGCCTCTCTGTGGCTTTCAGGGCCTCATGCATGCTGGCGGCAGAGAGCCTCCTGTTGATGTTCCTGTACCTGCACCTCAGGAGGTTCCAGAAAGTAGTCCTCAAGTCCCGGTTAAAGAAAGCATAAATCAAGGGGTTGATGAGGGAGTTGGTGTATCCCAGCCAGAGCAGAGTCCTCTCCAGCCGCAAGGGCATGCAGCTGCAGCGGATGCCGCAGATGAAAGGACGAGCCGTTGACATCAAGAAGAAGGGAAGCCAGCAAAACGTGAACGCCCCCACGATAATGCCGAGGGTCCGGGCCGCTTTCTGCTCCCGTTTGAAGATGGAAATATTCTTCCGGTCTTGGCGGAGCAGTTTGGAGAGCGTGGCACATTCCTCCACCGCTTTGGTGCGCTTGGAGCTGTGGTGGCTCCGGCTGGAGGCCTCCAGGCAGTAGACACCTTCCTCTTCGTAGTGCTTGGGGAAGTTCATGAAGCGGTGCTTCTCGGCGCTGACCTTGGCGGCTTTGTAGATCCGGCTGTACATGACGAGCATGACCGCCATGGGGATGTAGAAGGCAACCCCCGTGGAGTAGACTGTGTACCCGAAGTCCTGGCTGATGAGGCAGACTCTTTCCACGGTGACGTTCTTGGCCCAGCCAAAAAGAGGAGGAAGAGTGATGGAGGCAGATAGGAGCCAGACGATGAAGACCATCTTGGCCATCAGCTTCCCGTTTTGTCTCACGGGGTACGTCAGCGGCCGAGTGATCCCCAGATACCTGGAGGAAAAAAAAAGAAGAGTTGCAAAGGGTTAGGAGCGTTGCAACGTGTGGGTGCTGTGGGGTGTTTTTCGTTCCCGCGCTCCATCACAGGAGAATCTTGACCCTGGTGGGGAGCAAGAAGAAAGTTTGCCAAATGAAAATGTTCCCAGGGATGTGCATCTTCTGTGAAACACCTTTGACACCCCTTCGGCACCCCTTCAGCTGTCTTGTCTCAACATGCTGGTTTGACTGTTCCTCACTGCTTGCTTGCAACCGCCCCATACATGACACAAGATGTTATAGAATCACACAATGGTTTGGGTTGGAAGGGACCTTAAAGCTCATCCAGTTCCAACCCCCTGACATGGGCAGGGACACCTCCCACTAGAGCAGGTTGCTCACAGCCCCAGCCAGCCTGGCCTTGAACACTTGCAGTGATGGAGCATCCACAGCTTCCCTGGGCAACCTGTGCCAGGGTCTCACCACCCTCAGAGTGAAGAACTTTTTCCTAATTTCTAATCTAAATCTCCCCTCTTCCAGTTTGAAGCCATCATCTTCATCGTGTCACTACAAGCTCTCCCCAGCTTTATTGTAGGCCCCCTTCAGATACTAGAAGGCTATAATAAGATCTTCCCAGAGCCTTCTCTTCTCCAGGCTGAACAACCCCAACTCTCTCAGCCTGTCCTCACAGGAGAGCTGTTGCAGCCTTCTGATCACCTTTGTGGCTTCCTCTGGATCCAAATGTCCAGTTAAATGCCAGTTGTTAAATGTCGGTGAACTGCTGAGTGCGGTCCAAGCTCTGCATGGCTTCCTGAGGAATAAGACTGCTTAAAAAAATATCTCAGTTTTCCACCAGAACTAGTTTGTACACAGAACTTGCAACAACTTCCAGCCATGGCATGGAACTCACCCCTGCCTGTTGCCCACCCAGGAGTGGGGTGAGTAATACTTGCACCAGGAGACCTCAGGGCTGACTCCAGATGAAATGAACAGACTCATACCAGTGGTTTTAATGGGAAGTGGGAAGGACAACACCCTTCTCTTACTTGTCCAGGTGACTTGAGAACTTGGGGAAGAAATACAACCTGCAGGTGAGGTGCCCTTGAGAAGAGTGTGTGAGCAAGGAGCAATCTTGCCTTTGGGAAGACTAAAAGAGCAGTCTCCTCCCTTGCATGGCCCATACCTCCTGAAGTGATGGTGTCCAGCCCTCCCTTGAGAAGACCTCCAAGTAGGAGATCCCAAAAGCATAGTGTCACCCATAGATTCACAAAATCTGATGCCTGGAGTTAGGAGGAGCCTTGTTAGCTTAACTGAAGGAGACTGGAGACCTCATCAACCATCAGCTCCTGGGTAGACTACCAGGTGTAATTTTGAACCATCCTCAGCCTTGAGAGAGTTCACGTCACTAAGAAATCGTGTCAGCTGTTAGTAAATCACAAGTGTAAACTACCAAACGAGCAGGGAGTTTGTAGCCAACGTTCCCCCTGAAAAAAACCTCTGCCTGCTCTTCTGTCTCCATCAACCCAGCACAAACCTCTAGCAGGTCATGGGGATTTCTTTATGTTACAGCCTTTCTGATTCAAACCTGCCTGCTGTCAGGAATCTGTGGGCATTTTTAGGCAGGATCACCCCACCCCTTTAATTGTTAATGGGTAAATGGTGTTAGTCCAGAGTGGGGGAGAAGACCAGCAGCTGTACAGGTTCTTTTTTTTTGAAAGCTGTTCGAGGGAAGAACAGGCTTTTGTGCCAAAAAGGAACATTTCTGCAGAGAATTTTACCTCTGTGGTATCATTATTTTTTATCAGTGCGTTAGGAGATTTTTTTTTTAAACTATTTTTCTTCCCATTTCCAGGTCCTGCCCTCAGATTGGAAGAAGATGGAAATAAAATTAAAAAAAAAAAAATCCCCTCCTGACTTCTGAAAAAATTCAAAGCCCAAAGTACTCTCTGCTTCCTTGATAAAATGAATTTGAATTCATTCACTGAGTTAATCTTCTCCTCTATTCCTCTGTATCGTCTTCAGTCACTAAACACCGAGACAAACTCCCCATGTTGCTTGAACACCAAGCAGTGCTTAGGAAGGAGAAGACCTGATGAGATGGAGGTGGACAGCAGGGCTGGTCTTGGTGCTGTTCTTCCAAAACATACCATCTCCACCTTCCTACCTGGGCTGGGCACAGTTAGAAACAAGGAACCTGTCTGGAAGATTGAGAGTCAGAGAGATGGGTGGAAGCAGGGTGGAGGGTTGCTGCCAAACATGTTCTGGAACATCTCTCCTGCAAGGACAGGCTGAGAGATTTGGGGGTTGTTCAGCCTAGAGAAGAGAAAACTCTGAGGAGACCTTGTTGTGGCTTTCCAGTATCAAAAGGGGCCCCAGAAAGCTGGGGAGGGAAGTTTTATGATGGCTTGTAATGGTAGGATGAGGGGTGATGGCTTCAAACTGGAAGAGGAGAGATTCAGATTAGAAATTAGGAAGAAATTCTTCACTCTGAGCATGGTGAGACCCTGGCACAGGCTGCCCAGGGAAGCTGTAGGTGCCCCATCCCAGGAAGTGTTCAAGGCCAGGTTGGATGGGGCTTTGGGCAACCTGCTCTAGTGGGAGGTGTCCCTGCTCATGACAGGGGGTTGGAACCAGATCACCTTTCAGATCCTTTCCAACCCAAACCATTCTATGATATAAATACCTATCAATACTCTAAATACCCCTCCTGCTGCAGGAAGGAGCTACAGAGATGAGAGCAGACTTGACGTCCTCTAGGCTGGGAGAAAACCACGCCCTGCCGTTGCATCTCTTAATTCAGCACCCAAAAAAAAAACCAACCCCAAACCACTCCTCTGCACATCCAGGGCAAGAACTTTGCAAACTAATATATGCTGTGTGGTGCGGTATCCTTTATTATGCTATTAACTGGGTTTTCTTTACAAGCCGATCCACTTGGGATTTGCTGAAACTTCAAGGAATTTACACCCCAGCCAAGCAAAATGCACAGTGACAAGACTTAAAGGAAAAAAAAAAAAGAAAAAGAAAGCAGGCAAAGCTGACAGGTTTCATCTGCGGGTGCCTTGTGCAGTCGCTGCTGGAGGAAACGGGGCTGTTTTGAGGTCTTTGCTTATGATTTTGATGAGAGCAGGAAGACCTCAAAATAGGCCGGCGTTTACGGCGAGATTGCACAGCCAGGCGAGGAAATTCAAATCAAATCCTCTTGCTTTGCTTCTATTTTTCTTCCCTTTTGGGCTGTGCGTGTCTCGTCGTTAATCAAGTTTAGTGGTAATCAGGTACCAAAGGCTGGTCCCCGGAGCAGCCGTTTACAGGCAGTTTTGTGTCGCTTTGCAGGACCACCCCTAACCGTGCAGAGCTGATTGTGAAGCTGCTTGTTCCTTCTGTGATCAACTCCTTCCTCATCCTCTCTCCCCTGGATGTCTGGGCAGACCGAGCCCTGAAAGCAGGGTAGGAGACCTGCCCCAGGCTGGGCTCCACCATCAATCCCCCGGACGAATTAATTCAGTGCATTTATTCTGTGCTCAGTGGTAAGTGTCAAATCCCTACGTCAGGGATTAAACAACACAGAGAAACAAAACCTCTCCGAGGTGCTCCTATCTCCATTCTGCAGCTGGTGAACTGGGAAAGGATGAACCTCCTCGCACACAGGTTGGCTGAGCCCAGAACTGGCGTTTCTCGGACCCCAGTGATTTACCACAAGCTCGTGTCTCCTCTGGGGCAAATTTCAGCTCCACAGATGACTTGGGAGCTGATGCTATGGCTGCCACGTCCTGCTGAATGCTGGAGGGTGCAAAGGGCAGCTGGAGGCTGCAGCTACCCAGGGCTTCACCTACCCATGCCCTCAGCCAGGGTTGGTGGAGCATCCCAGGGAGAGAAGACAAAATAGCCTGGGATGTGTTCGGATGCAGGGCATGGGAAATGCAATCCAGCAAAATTCTGGGTTTTTATCACACTGACTCTTTTGGGAGTCATCCTTTTTACTTAACGCTGACAATTTGAAGCGTATCACCTGCTCTTGGGTAGAAAATATTTGCCAGCGAGCTGGGAGAGCCCCAGCAGGGCTTCCTGGGGAATGGATGGAGACTTTTTTTTCTCCACTAAGAAAACCTGAAGTGCTACGTGTGGTTTGGGGAAATTCTTTTGTCAGCTGCTTGGCATTTTTTACGGAGAGCTTCTTGAAAAGCTGAACAGCCAAAAGGGCTGGGATATTTTTTGTTGTGTGTGTTTGTTTTCTTTTCTGTTGTTGTTATTTTGGTTCTGGTCTGTGGCATTAAAGAATCTATAACATTGACAGGCTTTTATATAAGAAAAATGTGTGAGAGAGATGGATGTTTCCAGCATTTTTCTTTTTTTGATTTGAAAGAAAATCAATCAAATCTCCTTTCAGACAAGATTAGTTCTACCAGCTTCAATCAAGAGGCTTTTAGAAAGCGCTCTGCATTAATAATCAATAGTAGCAGCCTACATTTTAATAGTACTCGTCATCTTGGGCAAACCAAGCAGTTTTTGTATCTTAGCTAACCAAACTATGAGGGCACTTCAGCCATCAATAAAAAAACCACCTCCTTTTTAACAGGAACAGGCACCAGTGCTTGGCCAAGCTGGCATTCAGGACAGAACTACAGAAGGTATTTGTGTTTCTGAGAAACACCAGTGCTGTTCCTTTTCTTTCTTGCAAGGCAGGAGGAAATTTCACTTTTCACTGGGGGAAATTTCAATTAACATCTTGCTGAGATGATGAACCCACTTGATCTCTTTTGGACCAGGTGTTTCAGGCTCTCTGCAAACTCAGCTATGTCTTGCTTTCGGTTTGCAGTCGTCTTGGCTTCGTTTCAGCACGGAAACTGAAAAGTGTGCTTTTGCTGATGTTTCCGTCAGGAGCTAACCCCAAAATGCTGCCCATCACAAGCCTGAGGGGAGGTGGTGATCCAGGCATCATCCCAGATGTGTGCTCTCCCTCCACCCACCTCCATCAACAGTCGTACGGGAGCAGTGAGGATGATGGGTTGATACGGAGCAATGATGACTTGGCGGATGCTCGAGATACTGCCCTAGGATAATATGCACAACTCACAGCTCATTCCTGAGGATCATAGAATGGTAGGGGTTGGAAGGGACCTCTGGGGATCATTGAGTCCCACCCTCCTGCCAGAGCAGGGTCACCCAGGGCAGCCCACACAGGAACAGATCCAGGGGGGGCTGGAAAGTCTTCAGAGCAGGAGACTCCACAGCCTCTCTGGGCAGCCTGGGCCAGGCTCTGGCACCCTCACAGTGAAGAAGTTTTTCCTCATGTTGAGGTGGAACTTCCTGTGTTTCACTTTGCTACCATTACCTCTTGTTCTATCATTGGGCACAACTGAAAAGAGCCTGGCCCCTTCTACTTGACCCCCATCCTTCAGATATTTGTAAACATTGATAAGATCTCCTCTCAGGCTGCTCTTCTCCAGGCTAAACAGCCCCAGGGCTCTCAGCCTTTCCTCATCAGAGAGATGTTCCAGTCCCTTCATCATCACTGTAGCTCTCCATTGGACTTTCTCTATTATATCCCTGTCCCTCTTGAACTGGGGAGCCCAGCACTGGACACAACACTCCAGATGTGCTCTCACCAGTGCAGAGTAGAGGGGGAGAAGAACCTTCCTTGACCTGCTGGCCACACTCTTCTTTCTGCACCCCAGGAGACCATTGGCCTTCCTGGCCACAAGGGCACGTTGCTGTTCATGGATAACTTATTGCCCATCAGGATGTCAAGGTCCCTCTCCATGGAGCTGCCTTCCAGCAGGTCTACCCCTCACCTGTACTGGTACATGGTGGTGTTCCTCTACACTCGTTGAGTTTCATTAGGTTTGCCTTTGCCCAGCTCTCCAGCCCACCCAGATCTTGCTGGATGGATCCTTGGGGCAGAAAGCAGCAGGACAGGGCCCCAGTCACCTACTCCTCCTTTGTGCATCATAAGAGATCCCAATTATTCCTCCTCAAGACCCAGGAAGGACTGAGCCTGCCATCCCCCCTGCACTCGCAGCATGCCCTGCCTCCCACCCCGCAGATGGGCACAGCCAGGAGGAGTGTCCAGCCCCTTCCCTCTGCTCTGCCAGGCCCCATGGAATGGCTTGGGTTGGAAGGAACCTTAAAGCTCATCTAGTTCCAAACACCCCTGCGCCCTCCACTAGACCAGTTTGCTCAAAGCCCCATCTCACCTGGCATCCTTCTGCTGATATTACCACCTCTGGTCTTTTTCTCCTCTCTCAGCTAGAAATACACCTCATGCAATTGCCCTCTCACCACTCAACCTCCCCCTCTGGCATTTGGGAGGGTGGAGAAGGTCTGGGGACAGTCAAACGGTGACGCCGCAGCCCAGCCAGGCTCCCAGCGTGGAGTGGTTCCTATGCAAACGCGCCCGAAGAACAAGCCTCTGCCAGAAGCCACAGCCTCTTGGATCACAGCTTTTCCTTCCATCGCTCTGCTGAGAGGTCTGAAGCACAGAAAGGTCAAACTTGTATAAAAGCACCTGGCAACGTGCTCCCTCTGTCATTTCTTTGGCTGCAGCAACTTTTTTCCTCTCCAGCATCCAAAGAGGATGTTGGGGTTTGCTCAGCTGGCACCTGGAGATGTTGCAGCAGAGCCGAGGAGGCACTGGAGAGCCATGTGAGATGAGGCACAGGACCGTGTCCCTGTGGGGTGGGATGGTTTATGCTCCCAGCAGCTCAGCTCTGGCAGCTCAAGTTTGGCAGCAAGGACGTGGAGCTGCCCTGCCCCTGGGCTCCTTGGAGCTCCACCAAGCTCAGCTGGGTGAGCTGGGCAGAGGTGCGTCCCCAGAGAGGTGGGGGCCTGCTGGAGGCAGAAAAACTGTACCCACAAGGCATGAAAAGGTCTTGTGAAAGGTCTGTCCGACCTGTGGCATGTCTGGAGGGTCTTTCTCCAAGGGATGGGATGAGCTGGGATGGGAACAGGGGGAAGGAAAGGGAAGGGAGAGGAAGGGAAGGGGAAAAGGGGAGGGGAAAAGGGGAGGGGAAAAGGGGAGGGGAAAAGGGAAGGGGAAAAGGGGAGGAAAAAAGGGGAGAAAAAAAGGGGAGAAAAAAGGGGAGGAAAAAAGGGGAGGAAAAAAGGGAAGGAAAAAAGGGAAGGAAAAAAGGGAAGGAAAAATGGGAAGGGGAAAGGAAAGGGGAAGGAAAGGGGAGAGGAAAGGGAAAAGGAAAGGGAAAAGGAAAGGGAAAAGGAAAGGGAAAAGGAAAGGGAAAAGGAAAGGAGAAAGTAAAAAAGGAAGGGAAAAGGAGACAGGAAAGGGAAAATGAAAAGATTTGTGTTTTTTTTTAAAGCAAAGCCAATGTGATTAGTGTGTAGCTGCTTCCCTGCTCCTCACTCACTCGTCGAGAGGCAGCATCGACACGTTTCATTACTGCATTTCATCTCGTCCCTCTAACAGAGGCAGACTTCTGCCAGCTCGGAATACCCCTGCTGTTTTACAAACGGGCTTGTTATTAAAACAAAGCAAGCTCAGCAGCAGAGCTGGACCTTGTTGCGTGGCCCGGGAGTGATTTTGCTTTCCAACCAGCGGTGCTGAGCTGCCCAGGGCTGTGGAGCAAAGAGCAGCTCGCAGAGGAGCAGCGGCTGCCTGGGGGCGAGGGGCTTTGGAGCAGGACTTGCTGTCCGCTCGCTACGGATTCACATCCATCTGCAGCAGGAGGATTTCTCTCTCTCTGCTCTGCTTTGTCACCCGGTTTCACACCTGGAGAGAGGTGGGCGGGTGACCAGGGAGGTGGTATAGCTGAAGGCACTCATCTCGTTGTCCATCTCCCTTCCCTGAGCTGCTTATCTCAAACCTGGCTCGGCGGTGCCAGCGTAACCCCAAACCACCCCCCTGGGACAGCCAGCGTGCGCGTCAGATCTGGACCTGGCCCACCGGCTCGTCAGAGCAGTGTCCCTAATGACGCAGGATGCTATAATTAGACCCACGGAGGTGCTGACTTGCCCGAGTCTTGCCAGTTTGCCAGGCGGGCTTAGCCTTTCCCTCCTGACCCCGGGTGTGGGAATTGAAGCCAGCAAATCCTTGCGTGCACTGGGCTACACCTGGAATTTGGGGTTCTTGGGATGATGTGGGGGGGAGTTGCTGACATCCTTAGTCAAGGCAGAAGTCCGGGGAGCAGCAGAGCATCCTGTAGGACTGGGCTCCAGAAGCCCCATAATCTAGATTTTTCAAAGTGTATGCAGGTTTTGGGGGTCTTTTTGTTCATTTGTTTGTTTGGGTTGGGTTTTGTTGTTGTTGGTTTTGTTTGTTTTATTTTGTTTTTTTTTTTTTCCTTGAATAATTTTATGGTCTCGCCTCCTTCCACAGAGAAGGTCTGGTCATGGGTGTTCACTCTAGGCCCCTAGGTTCTGCTCCTCAAGCCAAGAAAGAACAACGTGAAGCAGCTGCCTAGAGGGGGAGGACTACGCAAGTTAACTTAGAGAAGTTACTTGAGAAAGGTCCCTAAGCCCAGCTCTTCCAAAGGGACTCAGGCACTTAATTCCTACAGAAAACCCTCAGCAACCCCGTGCGCATGGAAAACACAGGCAGAAGCATTGCTCCAACTGGGAACATGATTCTAGCCACGCTCAAGATCCAGGAACGCCCTTCTAGCCAAGCCCACCTGACTGCATGATGGATGCCTTGCCTTACCTGTCCACGCTGATGATGCACAAGGTCATGATGGAGGCAGTGCAACACATAACATCCATGGCGATAAAGACATTGCAAAAAACCTTCCCAAAGAGCCACTCTCCCCCAACCAGGTCCGTGATGGTCACGAAGGGCATGACAGCGAAGGCCACCGACAGGTCAGCCGCCGCAAGGGACACCACCAGGTAGTTGGAGGGTTGCCGGAGCTTCTTGACGATGCACACGGAGATGATGACCAGCCCGTTGCCAGCGATGGTCATAAGGATGATGATGGAGAGCACTGCTCCGATGACGATCTTCTCAGTGTCCCCATAAAGCAAGATCTCCTCGCCGCAGTCCGTTGCGTTGGTGAGGTTGGAGGGTGGCAGGTCTGGCTCAGCTGGAACGGAGGGTTCCTCAGTCATGAATGGATTCGGGAGCGATTTCTGAGCCGGGTGCTGCTGCTCTGCGTTCTCCACAAAGAGAAGATGGTGCTCCAGAAACCGTCTGGGGCTGACCCTTAGCAACATGCTCTGAGCTCACCGCAGCGGGCGACGGCACAAGTTTTCTCCCAGCAATGACACCTCCAGTGACAAACCAGAACATTTTGTCACAAACAGGCTAAGAAAATACAACATCCCTCCCCGCTCCCCCCTCCCTCCCCCCCCCCACCTCCCAGCTCTTGCCTCCCAAAGCTGCGGCTGGATCTCACGTGTTCAGCAAGAAGCCGCTTGCCCAAGTCTGCTAAAAGACACGCAGTTGGCTGGGGGATGCTCAGTGAAAAGCTCCTCTCCACTTTCAGTGGAGCACAAGCTGCCCAGTCTGCCTGCAACAGCCACTCAGGAGGGCAGCTGACGGCAGCCGACCGGACCTGCCCGCGTTATTACGCGTTGCTGCCGAGCTGTGCTGCCTCCCTGGCACTTCTCCCCGTTTAAATCCCGTGCGACCACATCCATATTCCCACCCGTGACCATCGAAGAGCCCGTGAGCCACCCGCCACCAAACGCGCGCCACCGGCCGCGTCCCCGGCACGCGTTGGCACGGGAACTTCGACACCGCGGCTGGACACGCGTGTGCACATGGTGCGTGATGGCAACACACAACCATACATCACACACACACACACACACATACACACACACACCCGGGAGCACGGCGAGGAGCCGCAGAGCGCAGCGGGCGCGTATCCATCGCATGCAGCATCCCCCATTCCCTCCCCCTAAGGGTACCACGCACAGTCGGAGCATCCCAGCCTCAGCATCACCACCGCACAGCGGGAGAGTAGCTACCGCCTTTCCCAGCCCAGGATATTCACCCCTGGAAGTCTTCCCTACCTCC
>JANVCC010000035.1:41083392-41193738 GCA_025345505.1 Todiramphus chloris collaris
TGCAGATGGCCCTGCTCCCTGCAGGGGGGTTGGACTAGATGACCTTTAAAGCTCCTTTTAACCCAAACATTTTATGGTTCTATGATTTTCCACAGGGTGGGGGTGAGATGGGGGGAGAGAAGCCTCCAAGAGCAAACTTTGGTCCTGCAGACCCTCCTGTCCCCCCTAAAGCACACTATGGTGGGTGCTGGAGGGGTTTCCAGGTGGGCTGATGAGGCTTTTTGAGTTTTCTCTTCTAGCTTCAGATAAGAAAGGGTGAAATAGGAGTGATTTAGCTGAAGATTCCAACACAAACCCTTTAGCTCACGGCTGTAGTCAGGCAGTTGCCAGCTTTTTATTAGCGAGTTGGTATCATTCACACTCAGCACTTACTCAAAGCAACGGATGTGAAGCATTTCCACCTACCCCTCTCCCAAACCCAAGGGTTTGGGTAAAGTATATGCAGTGAGGTAGGTGCTGGTTTGGTTTTTTTGGGCACAGATCAAGAGTCATTCAGCACCAACCAAGCCCCACCTCCATGCATGGTCCTGGTGGTATCCCTCCAGACCATCCAGAGACAAGAGGGTAAGAAATGGGAGATGCAGAGCAAGCACTCCTGGCCAAACCTTGGAAAAATCCTTGGTGCAGGCTTCTCTGGTCCATGGTTTTGGGCATGAGTGCTGCACAAAGGCAGAGAGATGATTCCTGCCTGGGATCAGAGGCTCACTAAGGCTGCATCAAGCTGTGAAGCCACCAGTTTGAGCCCAGGGTTCTCCGTGCTCAGCGCTGAAGTGACTGGAAGAGGAGGTGGGCTGAGGTTCTTCGGAGGTTGCAGGTGGGTTGGGGTGGTGGAGAAAGTTTTTGCAGGTTTGGAAGTGAAACGCCTCCTTGTCTTCTTTTGTCTGTCCCCTAGATGGCACCTGCTCTCAGCAGATTAAATCCCTGCTGAAAACCAGCAGGTTTTGGTGCCTGGGAAGGCTACAAATTGCTTGTGAGAAAACAAACTAAAAGCCCCCCACCCAAACATTAAAAAAAGTAAATTAAAAAAAAAAAGAACAGCTTTTTTTGGCTCTTCCACAGAGAACCTGAGATATCCGACTCCTCTCTGGTAACAGCATCGTTGCTGCTTTCTCTCCTGGTCCATCTCTGGGTCCTCAACCTCCGCACAATGCAGCAGACAGCAGGTGATGGGAGGAACACCACCAGGTACCAGTACAGGTGAGGGGTAGACCTGCTGGAAAGCAGCTCCATGGAGAGGGACCTTGGCATCCTGGTGGACAGTAAGTTGTGCATGGGACAGCAATGTGCCCTTGTGTCCAAGAAGGCCAATGGTCTCCTAGGGGGCATGA
Organism: Todiramphus chloris collaris; assembly: GCA_025345505.1. Classification (NCBI taxonomy): domain Eukaryota; kingdom Metazoa; phylum Chordata; class Aves; order Coraciiformes; family Alcedinidae; genus Todiramphus; species Todiramphus chloris. The sequence goes on from JANVCC010000035.1 coordinate 41,084,721, forward strand.
AGAAGAGTGTGGGCAGCAGGTCAAGGGAGGTTCTCCTGCCCCTCTACTCTGCACTAGTGAGAGCACATCTGGAGTGTTGTGTCCAGTGCTGGGCTCCCCAGTTCAAGAGGGACAGGGAAATACTGGAGAGAGTCCAGCGGAGGCTGTGAGGATGCTGAAGGGACTGGAACATCTCTGTGCTGGGGAAAGGCTGAGAGCCCCGGGGCTGTTTGGCCTGGAGAAGACAGAGAGGGGATGTTGTGACTGTTGACAAACATCTCCAGGGTGGGGGTCAAGTAGAAGGGGCCAGGCTCTTTTCAGTTGTCCCCTGTGACAGGACAGGAGGTAATGTTGGGTCTTCCTTCCCTGGCAGGGGGGTTGGACTCAGTGATCTCTAGAGGTCCCTTCCAACCCCTACCATTCTATAAGGGGTCCTTTCTCCCCAGCTTTGCTGCAGTGGCACTTGCCCAGCTGCAGGCAGTGACAGACCTCAGCAGATCTGGATCACTCTAGGAAGATATTTTAGCCCTTTTTAGAGCTGGGAAGTACAGGGAGGAATATGCCAATTCCATTTTCATCATCGCTATAGAATAATCACAGAACCATTTGGGTTGGAAGGGACCTTAAAGACCATCCAGTTCCAACCCCCCTGCCATGGGCAGGGACACCTCCCACTAGAGCAGGTTGCTCACAGCCCCAGCCAGGGCTTGAACACTTCCAGGGATGGGGCATCCACGGTTTGCCTGGGCAATCTGGGCCAGTGCCTTGCCACCCTCACAGTGATGATTTTCTTCTTAATACCTAGTCTGAATTTACCCTTTTTCTGTGTGAAATTGTTACTCCTCATCCTATCACTACTCTCCTGATAGAGTTCCTCCTCTCTTTCAGTTTAACTCAAAGCAGGACATTGAGAAGGGAAAGGTACTGACAAACTTTCATCAGTTTGAGGAACACCCAGATGCAGCCACCCCAAATAATCCCTTTTTCTGTGCTGTCCCTACCCAGAGATGGCACAGGGCAAACCCCCAGATCACATCCCTGGGCCCTGGCTCCTCTTTGAACAGTTTATCCATGTCCTTTTTGGTCAACAGATATTTAAACCCCTCCTGCAAAGCTCCTGGCAGTGTGTCCTGGTGGGGAAGGACACGGTGAGAAGATAACACGTCCCCACCTGACCCTGTCCTCCCCCAGCCTGGATCTGCACCAAATCCCACTGACATTTAAACTATTATTAGACATCTGCTTTGAGTGGGGCCGCTTTGCACCTCGCAGGGTTAGAGCCTTGCCAGGCTGCCTGTACTCACAAGGAGATGCCCACCTCCTAAAGCCCCATGCCCTGGCATCCAGAAGGTGACAAACGTGTCCTGCCCATCTCCAGCCTGGGGGACTTGCTGCATCCCTCTCTTTATGGACCTGGTGTAGCTCCAAGCCCTTTGTTACACCTCACATCAGCCCAAAGGTGCTGTACAATTTTCCTGGCTTTCCAAAGCTACTCTTGGGCACCAAGCAGTGACCTGGGAGCTTCCCTAGAGAGATAACCTCACAGACTGGAGAAAGACAGCTGTCACCGAGAGACCAGGGGCCCAAGTGACCCCATGGCACCCTGGAAGCTTTATTTGATGGTTGCACAAATACTTGCCCATTCTATGTCTGTTCTTTGGATGTCCAGGGCATCCAGAAGGTATCAGTCTTGTGTAGGAACATGCTCTCCCTCTCCAGTTATCTTGCAAGAGGTTCCCCAGGTGTTCAGGAAAGTCTCCCCACTCCTGCAATCCTTTGTCACAGACCAAAACCTCCAAAGAGAGGGATAATTTGTCACATGTGCACTTCCCACCCACCCCAAGCTTCTCCTTGCTGCCAAGGTCTTCTTCCTTGCACCAGTGTGAGGACCTCTGGATTCAGCTCCTTCTGGCAGTTCCTTCTTGGACCTTGCTGTGAAGAGGGATGAAATCTACCTCCCTGAAGGCAACACAGAGCTGCAGAAGGGCTCAAGAACCTCCCCGGACCCTGCAGCAGAAGACAATGGTCCAGGACTGCTGCAGAGCCCTCTATTTCCCCACATCTCAAACATCCCCATGCTCGAGCATGGAGAAACTCAGGTCCCAGAAATCTGAGGCAGGCCAAGTGCTCAACAGCCCTTGGAGGTTGTATAACTAGATACGTGGTAAAAGTGTCACCAACATTATCTCTAGGGCAGCTCCTGCTGCTGAAGGCTAAAACCAGTCCTCTGCATGGAGGAGGAACCCCACAGGACCTGGAGATGTGAGGTGGCTGGAAGCAAGGAACAGGTTTTGCAGACTGGCTCCTCCCAGATGGTGCTACACAAACATTTCTCAGTCTCACCTCCATGCCAGCTTCCAAAAAACCCCTCTATCTGCAAAGATGCCTGATGAGGTGCAACCATCCAAACTGCATCCTGTGTTAGAGAACTAGTGCCTTTACTCCTTGGAAAAGTGGGTCCTTCTCGAGATTCCCATACAACACAAAACTCACTAGGTTTTGGACTTCTCTCTGGTTTGCACGATGCCAAGGAAGTTGGAGCCACAAGAGCAATGCTAGCCAGGTCCAGACTTTCTCAGCACACCATAGCAAATAAAAGGTATAGTTATTTTTCACACTTCCCCCTCGAATCAGAGAATGGTTTGGGTGGGAAGGGACCTTTCAAGGTCACCTAGTCCAACCCCCCTGCAGGAAGCAGGGCCATCTGCAACTACAGCAGGGTGCTCAGAGCCCCAGGCAACCTCCCCTGCAATGGTGCCAGGGATGGGGCAGCCACCACCTCTCTGGGCAGCCTGGCACAGGGTCACACCATCCTCAACATAAAAGAACTCATCCTTAAAGGATGAGGGAATCCCATTTTTAATTCCCTAGAATCCCTGGGGTGGGAGAACACACACGTCCTTCTACTCACGGTTGAGATGCTCAAACACTACAAGCCTTGGGGATTACAGAAGTCGCTCAGCTACAAGGATCCCCACCAGTCACCAAAGGAATAGGTACGTCAGTACTGGAGAGAGAAGCCCAAGCCATGCTGAGAGCTTAAGGTTAAATAAAGGACACCGCTCAGGCACAAAGTAGAAATATATAAACAGTATATTTCTTTTTATTTTGTTTTTAAATACAGCGTTTCCTTATACAATAAAGGAATTCCCTTCCCCCCCCCCTTCCCACCCCAAGCAACTCTTATCAAAAGAAATCAATCACCATAGAATCAACACTAGAGAGAGGCATGCGCTTTAAGAGCGGATTGAGCAAGTGCAGTATCTATAGGCTACAGCTCCCTAAACAGGAACATGTGCTTCCCCTCACTTCAAATAGTTCCCTGGAAACCTGCGACAGAGGCCTCCTGGTCACCAAAGACAGAAATATTTAACCAGTTCCATGCCAGGTGACGCACTGGGAGATAAACCTACCCCTGGTTTTCTCCCGGTGCGCTGCAGATGGTCCCAGGCAAGAGGCTCTGCTTGGGTGGAATGGGGATGCTGGGTTGGAGATGAGGTGGACATGCCTCAGGAAGTTTTTCCTCCTCTTAGATCACCTCCTTGGAGCTTCTCCTGCATTTACATTCCCTCTAAGGAAATCAGGAGGGGAAGATGAGAGAGTATTTAAGATACAGCCCCTTTCTTAGGGGGGCTCAGTGGAAGGGGGTTGGGTTTGTGCTAACGTTCAAGAGCACGTGCTTTGGAGAAGTTAAGGGTTTTGGTTTTTTGTCTTTAGTGAGACAATTCCCGTTTGCCTGGGTAACAACAGCTGTGTGGGAACGAGCTACAACCTCATGGCAATAAAGAGGACGGGGAGAACAGAGGGGCTAAAGGCTTCCAAAAATAACAAGAGCACTAAGCCACCTTACTTACTAAATCAGAGCAGCTCCGCCAAACACGAGAGGCTAAATCCTCAAAGGGCCAACAGCACGATAAGCTTCTCTCTTTCCAGCTGAATCGTGCTTTCCCCTGTGGGAACAGAGCCACTGAGACCCGCTGGGCACTTCAGATCACAGCCCAGCACCTGCCAGGGACAGACACATCCAACACACATCCCAGCGGCCACTGATGTGGGCACTTAAAAGCCAGGGTCCTAATTACACTTTGGCTTCAGAAGGCTGGGAGATGGGGGGGAGCTGCTAAAACCTGGGCTGGCAAAGGAAGATCTGCAGTAAAGATGTGAATCTTGTTTATGCAGGCTGGGACTCTGCTGGGGATGCAGCTTGAAACCAGTGGCACCAGTCTCTTAATTTGAGAAATACATGGTGCTTTAAAGGTGGCTAAGAGAGGAGGGTACGCTGGTCATGCCGCTCAGATGTCAACCAACCACCTCCTGGAAAAGGGAGGTCACCTGCAGAACGGGAGATGCCACGGCTCACGGCACCGAGGGCTGCCCCCTCTGCTCCAGCCGCATCGGGCAGAGACCAGCAGGGCCAGCTGACCCTGCCACGGCTCACACGGGTGCTTACAGAAACCACTCAAGCCATCCAACCGCGGGAAACTGCGATACATTCGATTCCTGGAGGACTTGTGCAGAGAGGGAACGGATCTCAGCCCTTGAGCCAGTCTCCCGAGAACCAAAACTGATACTCCAGCTGCTGAGTTTTCTGCAAACCCCGAGCACACAACAAATACTTCACACTAAAGAGCTCTTTTTTTCCTTCATGCCAGGAGCAAAAAAAGGCAGCACAGCTCAGGTCAAGAATGAGATTCAGTCTGGAGAAGAGAAGGCTCTGGGGAGACCTTCTTGTGGCCTTCCAGTATCTGAAGGGGGCTACAAGAAAGCTGGGCAGGGACTTTTTAGGCTGTGGGGCAGTGACAGGACTGGAGGGAATGGATTAAAACTAGAGATAGGTCGATTCAGGTTGGACCTTAGGAAGAATTTCTTCCCCATGAGGGTGGTGAGACACTGGCACAGGTTGCCCAGAGAGGTGGTGGAAGCCCCATCCTTGGAAGTGTTTAAGCCCAGGCTGGCTGGGGCTGTGAGCAACCTGCTCTAGTGGGAGGTGTCCCTGCCCATGGCAGGGGGGTTGGAACTGGATGGTCTTTAAGGTCCCTTCCAACCCTGACAATTCTGTGATTCTATAAGATAATTTAATTGCAAGCTGTTCTTTTTCCAACTCTCTGCCGTTTTGTTCACCTTTGGGTCTCCCACCCGCTGCCACACAATAGTTTTGGAAGCGACAAGAGTTTGTCACGCAAATGCCCAACTGAGCTGCCACGCGCATCCCCCTCTCCTCCTCCAAAAACAGGCTTTGAATCTCCAAGCAAGCAGTTCTTTACAGATGGGGAGCAGAAGGCAGCATCTCCCCCCAGGCCAGGCTCTTCATATTTAATGCACCATCAGAACAGAGCCAAGTGATCCAGAGCTCACGCGGAGTTTTCTTCAAGCGAAAGACAGGCGCAGCCAAGGATTTTCTCCACCAAAGGTGAAGAGGGAAGTGATAATTTGTATTTCTGAAGCACGTACTCCAGCAACACCTTTGTCTGCTCCTTTCATGATATTGATGGTTCGCTCTTTGCAACCAGATCTGCAGCCAGTAGTGTAATGGACACGGGCTTGGTACTTAAATGCCTTAATTAGATATGAAAACAATTAGGAGGACTATTCTCTTCTAACATTCACCGGCCTCAGCACAGACAGAAAACGGGGCAAACCCATCCCATTAATGCCTATGGAAGTCGTTTTGGAAGCCTGATGGATAGATAAAAGGAGGACAGCCCAACTGGAACACTGCGCCATAAAGTGATCGTCCAAAGAGATGCAGAAGACAGGCCAACTGTAGGATAATTATGAAACCTTTGTAATTGCTTATTATGGCAGAGTGAGCCCCAAGGGAGCAGCTGCTGCCACGTCTCTGCTCAGACACGGGCTCCACTTCTCCAGAGCAGAAATCCCACTCGGTACTTTGAGGGCATTTCTGCAGTGGGGATGCCAGAGCTGACTTCCAGAGAAGGGCTGGGAAAGATGAAAGCAAGGTGAGGAGACAACAGAAAATGGCTTCCACTGAAGTTGTGGGGGGACAGAGACAGGAGATGAGCTTGAGACAACCCTGGTTCTTCCCATTAACCTTCTAGGTTCACCCTACAAAGGGTGACTCCAGAACACAATGAAGAAGAAGCAGCCTGATCAAGGACTAACATGAACATGTGTCAACAGATAGTGTAGGTAACATGCCTACGGTGGTACAGACTGGAAAATGGTTGGTGCTTTGGTGACAAAGGCATTGTCCCAGGTCCCTTTTTTGTTGCCAAGTACTCCATTATAAGCCCCCTTCCCTCCCACTCCCACGTGTTCTTCAGCTACATCCAGCTTTGGCCAACGTCCTGTGTCTCCAAAGAGCGTCCACAGAACGCGGTTCAGCAGCAGTTTCTAAAGCAGCCAAATAAAGACACACAAAATAAGTTTTACAAACGGTTTTGGTACAGCTGGGGATGTCGCCCTTTTGGGGACAATCATTTGACCCACAGCACACGGAAACGTGACCCTCTACCGTATTTCCTTCCTGAGCATCCCAGTTCACACAGGTCATCGCGTCCCACAGTGGCTGGGTTCCTCTTGAAGCCTTTCACCCGATGGCAGCTCTGGAGCACACCAGCAGAATTCAGTCACACCATTCCCAACTTTCCGAAGCAACACGACGATGCATATCCGAGTAGAGCTTGACATTTGATAGCCTCAAATGTTGACGCCGGAGAATTTGGGGATTGTTGCTAGTGAAGTTGTCAGATTTGCTTCCTAAGCAATCTAGAAAGTGCTCCGCTGCCTGTTCAGCAGTCTATGTTTTTACCAACTGCCCTTAATATACACAGAGAAACATCTATTTCCATACATAGCGTGCGTCAACGGGTATTTTCGAAGGCAACAAAATAAGTCTCAGACCAACAAAGCTATTCAGGTATGAATCCAATTTTAATTGTCAAGCTAACTTCTAGCTCCTACATTCAACGCAAGGATCAAAAACTACAAGTTTGAGAGTAGAAGTTGATTCTATCCCAGTTTCTGATCGTTTTGGCAGCTGTCAAAAGGTCAACTTCCCCAACCCACTTGTATCAGAAGCTTTTCGCTACTTTGCGGTCCCAGGCGAGCGTCACGGACTCTCCAAAACCATCAACACCTTGCAAACCCAGTTCTTTGGCAACAGTTATACATAGCATTGTGCGTATATAAAGAGCTTATAAGAAAACTTCTTTTACATTCTTAATTGTCTTAACCTTCACAGAAGTATTAAAGTGCTCAATCAACTCTGAACAAACTCTCCTTCCCTAGTTAGCCTACCTCCTGGAAACGCCTGCACTTAAGTCAGCAAAACCAGAAGCGAACGAGAAAAGAAAAGGTACTTGTATGAAAAAAAAATTAAAAAACCCCCAACATTCTCTGCAGGATCGTTACAACCTCTTATGAGACAAGTGGCCTTGAGTCTCACATCTCCCTCCTACCCATACATTGAGACATGGGTCCAAACATTCAACCATTCTCAGCCAGCACAGCTACTTCTGCTGAGTTGTGCCGATGTCCCAGCAGTTGATTCTTTGGCCCCTGACTTCTGTAGGAAGAAAAGCCTGCAAAAAGAGAATCCTATCGATGCTACAGTGAAAACACGAACGCTGAAGGCATACTGGTAAAGCAACAGCAAGAACAGATATAAACAAGAGTTGTGGTGGATAGTGCACCTCCACCTTCCCCAGCTACCTGGGTCAGTTCGCAACACTTAGCGCTTTCAAAGAGGATTTAAATGGGGGCATTTTTGGTCCTTTTAAGTGGAGAGATGGAAGGTCCATCTTAAAACTATTTCCTCTGGCAAGACCTGCATGCCAGTTCACCCCCAGTATTCTCTGTGTTGGAGGAAATTTCACCCAGGGCCTCTGCTTTCCCTCAAAGAGGACCAGAGACACATTTCCTTGGGCAGGTCCTCTCCTTCCTCCAGCCACAGCATCCACAGCGGGATTTAAACCATCCCCCAGGGTGAATTCTTCCTGCCAAGGGCTGAGACACCAGAAATGCAACCCAAGAGACGTGTGTTTAACAGCTTCCTTAACCAGGAGGATGACACTTTTGATTCTAGCTTTGGTTAAAATCTTTTGACATCTGTGGGAAAAGCAGGTTATTTACGCATCATCCAGCCCCTGCACTCCCTGTCTTACAACAGGTACTGAACTGTTGGCTGTCACCTGCTCTTTTCCTCTTGACTGAAGATCAGATGTACTTCTATCACCTCAGTCTTTGCACCTCCCCCCAGACACTCTCTGCTGGGTGTTTGCCCTGTTTCTACACGTAGACCTCAGTCTCAGCCATTAATGATGGAAATATTGATGAGGGTGGTCAGAAACCACCAAAACTGGAAGCCAAACACGTGGCATTACCCACTTGCACGTACTGGGGTGATCATCCTGACCTTGGGACTTCCTCGTGTCCCACGAGTGTTGGTTGGGGCAACACGAAGGTCGTGTGATGTTGTTTTGCTTGTTAAGCTGGGCTTTCCTCTGGGATTGCTGGGGGGTATGTAAACTAAGGCCATGTTCTTGGGACCACTCTTACTGCTCTCCTCCATCAAGTAGCAATACAAAGATGAAGGGTTTCATAAGAAAATAGAAAAACCTTACTTTTTCCATAGATGGTTTAAAGCCAGGGGCAGCTACATTAAGATAAAATACCATCTGATATTTAGTGCAAATCTTCAGTGGCTTCAGTCTGGCTTAGTGTCAGCATAGAGGGTTTTACCCAATGCCTTTCTCCCTCATTAGAGAGGTGGTCTTCCTCATCACCAGAGGAACACCCAAATCAGCAGGGCACGTGCTGACAAGAACCCTGCACTGCTTACTGGGCCAGCAATTGGTAACACTTCTCTGTGCTAATACTGCATTTGCTTTTTGGTTTATATTGCTCCTCTTCCCTCATTTCTCCTGCTTTGACAGTTCATTATCTTCAGAGGTCCACATTTTTTCTTAACACTTTTCCTGTGATCTGTAGCGTGCAGCAAAGGGCAAGCACTGAACTAAAGGGCAGCTTGTTTCACAGTACTCCGAATAAGAAAACTGACCATAGTACAAGCAAAAAAATTAAATAAACTGAAATATAAGAGACAGAAGAAGTGAGGTTCATCCAGAAATGTAATATAACATCTGGGGGGGGGGGAACTGGAGAGTAGCTACAAAACAGAAACAACGAAATGACCAACAAATATTGATTAGGTGAAGGAGGAAAACTTACATTGCATGCTGTACATGAAAAATAAATGCAAAAATTCACATGTTGGAGCATCAAGACAGAACGATGAAGGTCTTAAGCCATGGGAAGAAGAAAGCAAAGGAACACCTCGAGTAAAGCAACACATGAACAAAACCAGTAACTGAGCAGCTTCAAGGGGGTGGAGGGGGGAACAAAAAAGTGACCATATCTCAAATGAGAAAAAAGCAGCACTGAAGCAGAAAACAAGTATATGGTCAAGACATCACGGATAACACTGACTGCACAAAACACTTTGGATATTTTGAAAGAATCAGTCCCTATTTGTATATCTATGCAAAATATATACACAAATCCATATGTATATATGTACACATAGGCACTACTGTACATATGTATATGCAATCATTAACACCAACTGCCCTTCGACACGTTTCGGCATCTGACTCTGGGTGCAAACAAGAACGTTGCAGTCATGCAAAACTACATCTCTGTCTGATCACTGAGCAAGACCCAAAATAATTCCCCAACGAGCTTCGACCCCGATGCACTTTCATCAACATCGCCGCCCGAGCCCAACCTCCCGACGTTTCCAGCTCGTTTGTAGGAATTAAACATTCACCCAAAGCTGTGGATTGTATCAGTATGAATTTGTATCTGTTTCTAACCCTGAAGAGATGGCCAGACATTGCTCCTGACATCAGTGGGTTAGCATGAGGCCATCCCACCCAGAATACCTATTTGGGAATACTGTATGCATGGGAAATGGAATTCAAAGACCAGAACAGGACTGTCATTCTGTAAAAGGGTCAGTTGTTGTCCTTAGTGTTTTGGAAGAAAGGAACATGGTACATAACAAAAAAAAAATAAAGAGATTCCCCCCCCCACCCACAAACAAGGGAACACAACTCTGAGAACGCATGCTCCAACCGTAGGGACATGCTGATCTTTGGGGCTTCCAGTTTTGGGACGTGGAAAGTAGTGTTTCCCTGTAAAGCTTGTTCACCTCACAGCTCCAAAGAGCATCGGCCTCCCAAGTCCAAGGCTGTTTTGGCCTGACACTCCAACCCTCAATTGGTCTTTGATGCGGGTGCATCTACCATTAGAGCAGAAAGAAAGTGGTGAAAGAAAGAACTGCAGAGAGATTGTTCTAACGCCGCGGCAAAGCCGCCTTCCAACTCCAAAAGAGCCTGTCCTCGCTGCGCCTTCTGCGGAGGGCCACCGTTAATGCTCTGCATCCATAGCATCCAAGTACTTGGCATCGATGATCCTAGGGAGCAAGTTATACCTAGGGTGGAACCAGAGAGACAGTTAGCACTTCTTTGTAGTCACGTGATGCTGTCTGTCCCAACACTCTCAGCTGAGCTCATCCATGGCCATGCGTACTCGAGATTCATTCAGTGGAACCACAGAATGATTTGGGTTGGAAGGGACCTTAAAGACCATCTGGTTCCAACTCCCCTGCCACGGGCAGGGACACCTCCCACTAGAGCAGGTTGCTCCAAGCCCCATCCAACCTGGTCTTGAACACTTCCAGGGATAGGGCATCCACAGCTTCCTTAGGCAGCCTGTTCCAGTGTCTCATCACCCTCCGGGCAAAAAACTTCTTCCTAATTTCTAATCTGAAACTATCCTCTTCCAGTTTGAAGCCATCACGTCCTCATCCTATCACTATTAGCCCTTGTAAATTGTCCCTCTCCAGCTTTCTTGTAGGCCCCCTTCAGGTACTGGAAGGGAAGGCTGCAATAAGATCTCCCCAGAGCCTTGCCTTCTCCATGCTGAACAAGCCCCATTCTCCCAGCCTGGCCTCACAGCACAGGGGTTCCAGCCCTGAAGGGGAGATCATGTTGGGGAAAGGAAAAAAAACCCAATCCTGCAAGCAAATACAGCATTTATAGCAATAACAGTGCAGAGCTCCTCCTGGAAGAAGCCTCCTTGTTTCACTTGAAGAGGAAAGAGCATCCTCATCCTGACCGGAGAAAAGTTGCTTGTCTAGATCATTGCATAACCACAAAGTCTTCAAGGTGACAAAAATGGTACCATCACACCCAACCCACAGCTATGCTCCTGGTTTGGGCTGGGGAATCAGGTAGTAGCTTCCTGCTGCCTCCAGTTTGCTACTGGATGGGTTACTCTGCTAAAAATTGCCATTTATTTCTGATTTCTACTTTGTTCACCACTTTCCCTATAGAGGGAATGTTGGCTCAAAGACCTGCGTAGAAGGGTTACTTGTCTTGCACTTCCTCAGTTCTCCAAGTACCCTGGGTCACTCCTTGCAGCTCTCACCCCTAAAAAGCTTTAACAGACAACCCAGAAGCTTTGTTCTTTAGAAAAGCACCAAATATCTCAGCAAGACTTGAGACCACGGCAAGAGGGCTATGGTGTTCATTCCTCCAGCTGCTGGGAAGACTCCATCCCTGCTCAGTGTCTGAATACTCCATTGGATCATGGAGACTGATTCCCTTAACTCTGGGGATTTTTTTTGTCTTTTTTAAATTTGTTTTTTTGCAAGAACATCCTCATGATTTAATGTATTTACTGTATTTGGGTGAGAAAGGCACTGTGATGATAGGCTATGAAGTTGCTCTCCTTAAATCCTACTGCATATTTAGTTCGACACTTTTCCTTGCTTAACAGGGAAATTATTCATCAAATAAGGCACAAAGCACTAGAAAGCCAGTTTAAGACTTGGAAGGGCTTGTTTCAAAGGCTATGCAAGAGACTAAGAAGCACCAGGGTCTGCTTAAGTACACCTGTCATCAAAGAAAATGCTCGAGAGCTGTGGGAGCGCAGATAAGCATCTTGGAGCACTTGGAAGGAAGATTCTTCCCCAAAAACTAGTCGTCCCAAAGTTGTGAATCAAAGCCAGGAGCTGGGGATACCCAAAGAGATCACATTTTCTTCCAGCAGGTTGCTCTCCTCTGTAATAACAGGAAGACATCGAGATCCATTACTTTTCACATTAACACTACACCAGTGAACAATAAAAGATGGTCCCTCACCACTGACAGTGCAAATCATGGATCTAATGGTGTCAGAACATCTGGAAATGTGGCTTTAAGACAGACAAGTAATATGGCTGGGTTTCTGGGTGGGACACTGAGCCATGACTCACTCATCTGGGTTTGATTCTTGACTTTGACCCCTGGCTACTGTCCCATCTCCTCTTCCTCCCTTCACTTCTTTAAAAAAAAAAAAAAGATAATTCATTTCTTCTACTCTTTCATCTTTAGAGTGCCAAGTCTTTATGAAAAACCTCACTGTTAACTACAGAACTCGTGCATCATGGTGCTGCCGTCACAGCTGGAGACCACAGAAACTGCATAAAGGCAGAAGAAATCCAAGAATGGAAAGGGCAAATTTCTGTATTGTGCCAGGTAGCACCATCTTCCTCTTAGCTGGGTAATCAGCCCTGCTGCTGACAAGAGAGAGATGAGTTATGAACAGAGCTAGCGTAAAATGACAGCATCTCAGATACTCAGAAGAAGATATTTGCACCACTAAGCAATCCAGCTCTTACGACAAAAATAATCAGGTCCTTTGACAACCCTCCAGCCACGCTAATTTGCTTTATTACACTACATCCAATACTTGAACATTTGGCAAAGAGTGTCCCACGTTTTCTTTTCCGTACCGAGCTGCTCTGCGCGGAGCTCTGCAATTCCCACAAGAGCCCATCATCCAGAGCTGAAGTATTTACCAACCTCTTCACCAGTCACCCAGGGCGACGCCTGCGCCAAGGGCGTGAGAGCCTCTTAGTGCAGGAACAATAATTGTGGTGTTTGCCAAGATTGGCTGCCTTTAAAAAAAAAAGCCAGCCCAAATAGCTCTAACCTGGTCCTGCTGAAAGCCATCGGAGCTTTGACATTTGCTTGTGTTTTAGAAAGAGCTGGACCCATCTTTATCACCTAAGAAAAAAAAGCACCACAATAGCTGCCTTGGCAGGTTATTGCATTGGTGGCCCTGAACTTCTGAGATCAGACAGAAAAGTCTGAGGCTGCAAGCTCAAAGATGACCAGATAGCGCCGGATGCCATCCTGGCCTAAAAATAATCAAGGGGTCTGAAAACAGATCTGTTCCTTCCAAGATCTTATTATGGCTTCTCATTAGATCCAAGGACAGAGAGCATGAATGATTTAACTGGAGAATGATGGGCAGTCACTGTTAATGAACATTACAGAAGAAATTAGTTAAATTTCTCAGTAATACTCCTTGAAGACTGCAAGATATGGTAGGGACCTCCCAGTTTTAAAGATACATTTAAGTGTGGCCAGTTTGACCTAACTGATCACTGGCAGCACCTTTCAGCAGCACAGGAGATCTGCAAGGTCACCATAACACTAAGAAATAAGGATTCCTCTTAGGAAAAGTTTCTAGCTCTGCTCTGAGCACAGGCCATAGGAAAGCAAATTGCAAAGGAAGAAGGGATGCTGTTGAGGGCCATGGCTTAACGGGGATGTGGCAGTGCTGGGTTGATTGTTAGACTTGATCTTAAAGGTCTCTTCCAACCAAAATGATTCTATGGTTATCAAATACCACCTAGAGGGAAAGTTCAGACTATAGCTTCTGAGGCATCTCACTAACTGGAAAAGGAGACTTGTTTTCTCTCCACCACCTGCCAGCCCAGAACCCTTTGCACAATGCCCAGCATCAGTGAAATCAGGCTTTCTGCATTATGACTCCTCAAGTCTGAGCAGCTGGTGAAGCACGGGTCCCTGTCACCCTCTTCCAGAATCTGACCACTCAGGAAAATACCGTCCACTCTTCTATACCACTCAGACTTCCTGCAGTCTGAGCCTGAAGACAAAAGGCATGGGAGACAGAAAAACAGGCAGTTGAGCTTCCTACCTGATTGGGATCATTCCTATCATGATGAGAGGGAAGATCATCTTCATGTAGGGCAAGGATGACATCCCAAAACCACAGAGGATGAAGAGCTGCAGGGCCTGCAGGCCTGTGAAATAGTGGATCTTCCTCTGGGGCACTCGGCGGATGTAATGTGTCGGAGGATAAGCAGTCTGGGAAGAGAAGGATTACGTGTCAGACACACAGAGACCTGGACTTTACAGAACAGGCTTTTGACCACCAAAGTTTTCAGGAAGTCATGAATTTCTACACAGAGTGCAGCGACATCAGAGTCCTTCCCAGGTTTGATGGCCAAGTGCAGGATCTGTAGGGTTAAAACGAGTGCCTTGAGCCACAGCATTGGCAGCAAGGCACAGAAGATGACTGGGCACTGGAAACCTGGAGAAGAAAAAGATGCACCACACGGCTAAGATTGCCTTTGGGAGCAGAAGGAGTGCAATAAAGGGTCTTGATAAGTACAGTAATGAGATTCCCCTGAGCAGGATTATCAGGGCATTGCAGCAATACACGAAGTGCCTGGGGGGGATGGATGGTCAGCAGATGCTTTCAGGTGTTGTTACTGCTGGGTGGTTTCTCCAGCTCCCTGTTATTTTATGCCTTGCTTGTCTTCTGCTGATCACACCCCCACGCTTTCCCCAGTGGTCTCATCTCTTGGCTGAACCCCAGCAGGAGAAAGCCAGGAGATGAGATTAGGGAGGTGCAGGAAGAGGCTGTATGCAGACTGCAGTGATCTTCTCCACTCACATAAGCTATTCATTTTTGAGAAGGGGGGGGGGGGTAAGTGACATTAATAGGCTAAATATCACTCGTGGTTTCTTTTGACAGTTCCTTGCTCATGTCTGAGCACAGGCTTTGACTCACTGTCTATACATCAATGAAGAGCATGAGGGACTGTCTGCTGGCACCAATACAGACTCAATGGATTTCAGATTGTGCCGTGACTCATTAAAAGGTTTCCAGAAAAAAAAAAGGGGGGGGGGAGATCTCCATATTTGAGAATCCTTTTTAATTTTCCAAACCAACGCTTGGAAAATTCCACACCTCATTCGTACTAAAACCAGCAGTAATATTCCACATACATCAGTAACCATTCAATCCTCATTCCAAAATTGACATGACAAATGTAATCTTTACCCAGCTTTCACCGTTTTAACCTCTGGGATGTAATATTAGAAATCAAGATAGATTAGCAGAGATGCAGAGCCAAGGGTTGGGCTTATTAAGCCTTTCACCCTCGTTACATAAGAGAAGGTGAGTTGGTTGGCTATTGCTCCCAGGTACTGCCCACGCTGCAAACTAACACCTTCTCAGCACTTGTAACGGAGATGGCTTGAAAACACATCTCCCAGATTTGTTTTCATCCCACATCAGAAGGGTTTCAATATCGCAAAAGTAATTTCATTTGGAGTTTCAAATCCTGTCTCGTGGTATTTCACACATGTCAAAATCGAAGTGTAAAATCTAGCAGGAAAAAAAAATTACCTGTTCTGAAGCTTGGCTGGGGAAATCAAAGATCACCGTTTACTGACATTTTGCACATGCTTTTTAATATTTTTAGCATTATTTTTTCAAACCCTGCAGCTGACACGACATCACAGTGGGCTTTTTAAAGCTTAAACACCCCCCGTTCAGGGAGCAACAACTCGTGCAATTTTTGTGGGTTGTTTTTTTGGGGGATGGGGTTTTTTTTGCTTGTTTGGTTTTTGTTAATTTTCTGGTTTGGGGTTTTCGTTTGTTTTGGTGGAGTTTTTTGTTTGTTCATTTTTTATTATTTTTTTTTTTTACAAAGGCATCATTTGAATGTGTTTTTAGTGGGCACTCTACACAGTTTAGGGGGTGTCTTCACTGGAAGCAGCTATTCTGGCTTCATTCACAGACTCATTTTTTGCCTTCTGGAGAGAGGGACTCCAGAGCAATTCTTAGCAGACAGAAAAGAGAAGGATTATATAGGAGGCATCGCTCTGAAGAAGAAAGCTCAGATGTTTTTGTGTCAGGAAGATGCAGAAAGCAATTTATGCAGAATCTGAAGGGCAGATGAGATGCAATGCCAAGCTATGAACGATTCAGCTACCACCTTTTATAAACCCAACAATAACCATGCCACTTCTATTGCTTGACACTGCATTATTCTCCCACTCATTTGTCTCTGCTTTAATGGAAAAGACTTCTCTTGCTCCTGTCTCAGTGACAGCCAGGCTAAAAGAGACATCAAGTTTCACATCCCTGTGCAGAAAAAGGGATAATGCAAAGTGCAGGTTAGAGCTGGGAAGCAGCCTCTTGAGACCATGAGTTCTGGGGGTAATCCCATTCCCAACACCAGCAGCTTTCTGTGCTAGCTCCTGGGACAGTTTCACAGAATGACAGAATGGTTTGGGTTGGAATAGACCTTAGAGATCCTCTAGTTTCAACCTCCCCTGCCATCCCAGGGACTCCTCGCACTAGACAAGGTTGTGCAAAGCCCCATCCAACCTGGTCTTCAACACACGCAGCGATGGAGCACCTACTTCACTGGGCAACCTGTCCCAATGTCTCACTAGTCCCATAATGAAGAGCTGCTTCTTAATAAGTTTGTTCCTAAGGCTGCAAATACAATTTCCTTCTCTGTTCCACCAGGCTGGTGCCCCAGTCTGCATACCTGTTCCTTCAGCAGGAGAGCCACCCTTTCAAAGAGCTGATTCCCATCAATAGAGGTCAACGCGATGTAGAGGAAGAGGCCATAAAGGACCGGCTTTGGGATCCACTGGAGAGGGAAAGGGAGGAGCAGGAGCGAGAGGCCCACCAAGAAGTTTGCCACTAGACTCGTCAGCCGCGTCTCCTTCACGCTTACGATCCTGAAAGCAAGAAAACAGGGATTAAGGGAGTAGGATAAGATCCCAGGGTCCATGTAAGTCTATCGCTGGGGCTCAGCGCTCCGTGTAGGTGCAGGACACGTGCCACTTGGGAAAGGGAAGCTCATCTCCACAGCACTGAGATCAGTGCTTCTGGCCCCGTGCTGACACCGAGAAGGCAGAGCTCTGCTGGCTCCAGGCCAGGCACTTAATCCAGCAGCTGGAAAAAGGCCAAATTCCCCTTCTGCAAGAGCTCCACAGATCCTATCCTGAACTAAATTGCCCTCTAACTCTGTTTAGCACATTGCAGGAAAAAAAACCAAACCAAAACAGGCAAGAATCTTCTTTCTGGGTAGTAATCCTTTCCTCAATTTACCCAGTGCATATGCAATTGGCTTCTCTCCAACAGAAAGCTCACTGACTTCTTTGGGAACTAATGAACTTCTTGTGTGTGGAGGGAAACATAAAAAAAGGGGAGAAAAAAGCAAAAAAAAAAGTCTGCACTCTTGACTCCGAGTCAGCATTTTTCATGTATATGAGGATCTCTGTGTTTATATGGAAGGGAATGCTGAGAGCATTAAGCAGAGAGCTAGAAATTCAATTCTGCTGTGAATAATAGCAGTCACACTGCAAGTTGTCTATTACCATGCAAAACATGCAATTAATTAATGCAAATTTTCCAGAGCTGACAGACCACAGATTGATTTATTTTTATGGGGAGAAAAAAAAAAAAAAAAAAAAAAAAGACTGACAGAAAAACAGGCAGCAAATTCCAGAGCCTATTTGGGAGGTGAGGTTGTTTTGTTTTCTTTTCACCTCAACTCAACCTGTGAGCAACTCCTAATTTGAAAAGAAAAAAACAAACCAAACAAAACAAGACAACAGGAGGAAAATAAAACCACCTCATCTTTGAAGTCTGCTTATAAAGAGAGAAAAGGAAGATTCTTCACATAACTTTTTTTTCTTTGAGAAGACAAATTCAGTGGATAAGCCAGCGAGTAAATCCCCATTATCAGGAGAAATTCTGGTTCGTAGGCTGTTCTGGTGTCATCTAGTGGCCTCATTCCCTGGATGTGAGACTTCATATTCTGAATTAACCCTGCACACAAAATCCTCTGAGGATTAACACAAGACCTCTATCAACACACATTTCCCTCTTTTCCATATGCTTCTGACTTCATAAGCTCTTCTGTCCTAAAGAAGATTGTTTTCCAGTGAATTCTTTAACTATTAAGTTTTTTGAGAATCTTCAGGGCAAGCTGAACTTCCAAATCTGTTTATACATTCAAGAACATAATGCAGGTGTGAGGAAGAAGGAGCCTTCCACACGTGCATTTAGCAAGAGAAGGAAAGGGAAACAGCCTAAGGCTTGCCCTCAGGATTTGGATAACACGTCAGAATTAACAGGAGCGGTCACGAGACCTAAGGAACAACAAATATTGTGAAGAGTACACAAAGTCCTGAGGACAGCACTTGAATTCCTTGGCGAGTTGTGGTGCAGGTTGGACATATCCAGGATTAACCAAGAGAAGATGCTCAGACAAGAGGTTTTAACTTCTAAGCATCTCCCTCTCCTCTGGGTCAGTTTAAACCAGCAGAAATTACAGCTTTCCTCCTTTCAGAGTTCAGATCCTCCTGCAAGTCTCCTGTGTCAAGAGGTCCCTGCCAATGCCTAGAGAAGCTGAGGGAGAATAGAGCAAGCACTTCACTCTTATCTGCAGACTGCTCTTGCCAGCTCTGGAAGAACTGGGACATCACTCAGGTGGATATAGTCTGGCACCCTTTCCACTGCCTCTAGGTCTGGCATCACCACAGAACAGAAGTCTCAGAATTAAACAGAGACAAGCAGCTTAAAGTGCAATTGCAAGTGTTAATTCAGACTTTGATAGTCTGATAAGGAGTGGTCAGACTATTTCAGAGCTACTGGCACGACTATGAGCCTCTCAAGCAGCCCAGTAAAGCAAGAGTGAAAGGATGCACTAACTGGTTTAGCCCCATCCAGGTACAGCAAAAGTTCCCCTGGCTTCATCACTGGGTAAACTACAGAGGAAGCACTTCTGCTATCTCACTCAAGGATCTAACCCACTGCTGGGGATGTTCATGACTTGCAAGTGTCAGCCCAAGCACACACAAGTCTTCTAGGTTCCTTGCAAGTGAAGCAATGCAAACCAAAGAGCTCAGGAGCAAAAGTCAATTTGAAGCCACCACGTTTCAGTCAGATGCAAGCCTGCAAGTAGAGAACAGCTCAGAGTAGCAGCCCTTTGGCAATGGATTTTTTTGAAGTTTGTGAAATTTTCTGCTGCCTCTTGGGGATGCAACATCCCCAGCATCTCTTGGGGATGCAGCAATCACAGCCCTGCAGGGTGTTCAACCACATACAAGATTTGACACAACTACTACTGCCAGGTCCTGCTAATACCACTTAGTAAAGCAGCTTGGAGTTTCTTATCACAATATAGTTAAGATTGCTCATAATTAATCAAACACGAGATCTTTAAAGATGAAGTTCCCAGCCTCATATTGGTCTCCTGCCAATTCTAGCACCTTTGTTATTTCCGGGGTAAGGACACCAGACGGTCACATGAAGAGAACAGAAGAAACCCTGCAATTGGCATGTGTTTGGCCCTTGAGGAAACAGCTCCAAAAAAAGTCCGTGCTGCAATGGAAATGAAGTAATTAAGGGAGATTAAAGAGCGTAATCCAGACTCATTTCCCCAGAATCATTTACAGTCAGCTAGCACGGGATCAGCTATTCCTGACCTCCTCTGTTTGAGCAACGAGAACCTCTTTGCAGATTGCCACCAGAAACTCAAGTGGTTACTCTGCAGGGGAGAAGGAGATTTTTGCTTTCGTTGTGACAGATCTTGATTCTTGTTTATATCATCATCCTCACTGAGAGCTTTGATTTGAGGGCGGGGAAAGGAGCCTGCCAAGGGAGCCAGCACTGAAAGAGCTCCTGATTTTCTAATTGAGCTTCAGTCCGTTTCTTTTTCAGCAGAATTGGCTAAGAGGGAGAAAAAAAAAGAAAAGAGGGGAAAAAAAAAAATGACAACATTGCTCAGAGCCTCTTGTTTATAGCTCGATGTTTTGCAGAGAACAGAAAGCTTCTGTCTCAAAGGGTGTTCAAACAACTAGGAAATCCTCATTCCCTTTTTTAGTCCCAATATCCAGTTCACAGTGCTCATTTAATTCCTGATTTGCCTCCAGCAGAGGAAGAGCTCTGCTGTGAGGGAACCTGCTCAGTGAGATCAGGGCATCCCTCAGCTGTTTCACAGCAATCACTGGGGTTCTATCAAGGTTAGCATGGCTAAAAATGGCTCCCTGATGGTCTTCTTGGGTAGCTGGGTGAAGGAGCAGAGGACATGCACAGAAGTAGTCCTTAGCAGGAAACTTGTTGTCCAGGAGAAACCAGAATGCAGAATCAAGACAGTGGGTGGCAAAACAGAATAAAAAAGAGACACCAGATACTAAAACTGACAACAGAAGACCCAAGAGGGAGGCTTGGCACGTGGGTTTCCTGCATCTCACAAAGAAATGGAGAGCAGATCACAGAATGGTAGGGGTTGGAAGGCACCTCTGGAGGTCACTTTGTGCGACCTCCCTGCTCCAGCAGGGTCACCCAGAGCAGGGGCCCAGCAGTGCAGGGTCCAGCCAGGTTTAGGAATCTCTCCAGAGAAGGAGACTCCACAGCCTCTCTGGGCAGCCTGGCACAGGCTCCCACACCCTCACAAATGAGTTTTTTTCCTCCTGTTCAGATGGAACCTCCTGGTTTCCAGCTTGTGCCTGTTGCCCCTTGTCCTGTCACTGGGCACCACTGACAAGAGCCTGGCCCCATCCTCTTGACCAGCATTGATCAGCTGCCCTCTCAGGCTTCTCTTCTCCAGGTAAAAAGCCCCAGGGTCCCAGCCCTTCCTCATCAGAGAGATGGTCCAGTCCCTTAATCAGCCTTGTAGCCCCTACTGGACTCTCTCCAGTATTTCCCCGTTTCTCTTGAACTGGGGAGTCCAGCACTGGACACAATACTCCAGATGTGTCCTCACCAGGGCAGAGTAGAGGGGAAGAAGAACCTCCCTTGACTTGCTGGCCACTCTTTTCAATGCATCCCAGGATACCATTTGCTTTCTTGGCCACAGGGGCACAACGCTGGCTCATGGTTAGATTGCTGTCCACCAGAACTCCCAGGTTCTTCTCCACAGAGTTGCTTTCCAGCCGGTCAACCTGCTGGACACCGTGATCATGGACACCAGGAGCAAGAGCATGGATTATAACCTTACAGACCTCCAATTACCACGTTCTTTTTTTGAAATAGAGTTTAGCATTTATTCAAGACAGGTGTAGTTGTAGGAACACCAAATATCACATCCTAACAGGAATACGAGCCCAAGAGAATGAGCAACCAGGGAAGGTCTGCAGAAGTATCACAGGGAGCAGCAGGATGCAGCGATTTCCAGATGTGCAAGGTGAAATCTGTCCCTCACTGACCCAAAAAAGCTGCTGTATAAGGTTGGACTGGGTCAGCTGGCACCAAGAACAGCATGAAGGCAAGACTGAAATGAAAAGACAGACCCACTCCATCCCTCAAAGTAAATGAGCACTTAGTCTCACTTTTGATAAGTGGCAACTCTGAAAATGGAAACCAAGGCAGGATAATTAAAACTAATGGCATGCGAGTGGAAATTACCACCACTTCTGAGGTAAAAGCACTCGACTAGAACATACTGAGATCAAACAGACCAGATAATCTCAATTTGAGAGCAGGTTTCATGAGAAATTAGGTTTTAAATATATTTCTTTTTTTAAAATAAGTCTCCCAACAAGAGCGTGTTGGAGAAGACAGCAGAGCAAAAAAACTGGTCTTTAATAGAAAGCTGTGACCCGGGCACGGCTTCACAGTTGTTCTTGCTTAAAACCAAGAGAATTTAATAAGCCTCTTGCCTTCCCAAAACATGGCAGAAGATGCTATGGAAGATCTGAAATAACACTGCATTTTTCCTGCCCTTTGTAATAACCACCAGACAGGTTTCAGGCAATGAATCAGCCTGGATTTTTTCTGGTGAAGACATCTGTAAAGATGTGGCCAAAGCATCTCTTCAGCTTTCCATGAGGATAAAACTGAAAAAGGCCTTGGCCCACCCTTCCAATTTGCACCAGAGTGGGTGGAATCCTGGCAGGCTGCTGCCTTCAGGAGCATAACTTTGTGTCTGTCCTAAGACAAGTCCTCTGGTGAAGGTGGATGAAGCTAGGTCACAAGCCACAATAGCTGAGGTGGCTTCCTTTGGTGCATCTGCCCTTCACCTTCCTATCTTGTAAGGCTTCAAGAAGACAGCTAACTCCCCAACCATGTAAACCCACTGTACCCAAAGGATTAGCAAACCACAAACTGAAGAGAGATCCAAGGAGTCTACGGTTCCTACTTACGTCTCATAGATGTGTCCATTTTCAACCCTCTCCTCCACATAGGCCAGGGCACGGACGTGCATCGGGGAGTGAGGGAAGGCAGCATGGATCCAGGGGAGGCCGAAGATGGACAGCCCCGTGTTGATCAGCGCAACGAGCAGGAGGTCCCAGTGATAAGCTGTTCCCTTCACCAACCTGAAATGAGGGGTTTTTTTTGTTTAGAGTCATCTCCTGGAAAGAACAGTGCTGAGCAAAAAAAATGGCAATCCACTAAAATAACAGCCCAGGAAAAATTCATCCGTGTTTTGCCACTATATTTATTGCAGAAGCCACTTAAAATCATGGAATTGTTAAGGTTGGAAAAGATCTCTAAGATGACCGAGTCTAACCATTAACCTAACACTGCCAATCCCAACACTGACCCGTGTCCCTCAGCACCACATCTCCACGGCTTTCAAACCCCTCCAGGGGTCACGGGGACTCCACCACTGCCCTGGGCAGCCTGGGACAGCCCTGGACAACCCTCAAGGGGAAGAAATTGTTCCTCAGCTCCAACCTAAACCTCCTCTGGGGCAACTTGAGGTTGGTTCGTCTTGTCCTGTCACTTCTTCCTTGGGAACAGAGCATGACCTCCTGTCTCCAACCTCCTGTCAGGAGCCTCCGGGCTCCAACCTCCTGTCAGGGAGCTGTCAAGAGCCAGAAGGTCTCCCCTGAGCCTCCTTTTCTCCAGGCTGAACAAGCCCAGGTTCCTCAGCCACTCCTCACCACCCTTGTGCTCCAGCCCCTTCCCCAGCTCCGTTGCCCTTCTCCAGACACACTCCAACCCCTCAATGTCCTTTCTTGAGGTGAGGGGCCCACAACTTCACCCAGGATTCAAGGTGTAGGCTCAGCAGTGCCAAGTACAGGGGTTTGATACCTGCCCTGGCCCTGCTGGCCACACCATTTCTGAAACTATGCGGTCACATCTGCTAGCAGAGTCCAGGCAGGGAGTGGTTAGAAACCTGAGCACCAAACGACTCACACCAAAGTTTCCCACACATTTTGCTTGTAACCCAGCTCTCTCTCCTTCCCCACGAGTACAGCATGTGCTCAGTACGCTGCAGTAACCCCCTAATTATGTAATTGTTACTGCATGATTAAAAAAAATGGGACAAATTCATTAAGCTTCAGCTCCTCGCTGGTAATTAACCAAGGAGATTCGCTCATAACTTTGGTGTATACCTAAGCAGAGACTTGGAGCCATTCGAGATGCTCTAGGATGTGAGGTGCAAGGAGCTAAGAGACATGACCCATCACACGAAGATCTACACTTAACATCCATGCCAAGGAGCAGCAGATGTCTTGGGTGGGGATCGGTTTTGAAACAAAGAGACTCACCTCCTGAAGGCCTCACCTCTTTAGACTGAGGAAGCCATGGGGTGACTAAGCTAGGTAGACATCTACACTGCAAAGCTGGAAGGTGCAGGCAGGAAGGGTGGGATTGTAAACACACTTCCTTTGTTAGGTCAAACTTGGAAAAACCAGCCCCTGCTCATGTGCTGCTTTCTCAGAGTAAAGGCAACTCCAACATCCCCTGGGTTATGGCTGGATTGTCCTGCCTGCCCTTTTCAGAGGGCTTTCTACGTACAAAGGCCATACATCTAAGAGCAGCATCAATTTAGACCCCTTGGGACACTGCTTTGTCTCAGCAGCCTCACAGCAGTATGTGGGATACACCTGCTATGACCAAGGCAAAGCAATGACCAATGCAAGGTGAAACACAAGAAGTTCCACCTCAACAGGAGGAAAAACTTCTCTGTCAGAGTGAGAGAGCCTGGCCCAGGCTGCCCAGAGAGGTTGTGGTGTCTCCTCCTCTGGAGACTTTCCAGACCCCCCTGGATCTGTTCCTGTGTGGGCTGCCCTGGGTGACCCTGCTCTGTCAGGGGGGGTTGGACTCCATCTCCAGAGGTCCTTTCCAACCCCTACCATTCTGTGATTCTATGAATGAAGAGGCTCAACACATACACAAAGATCTAGATGCCTTATCACACCTTATCTTCCCACTGCCCAAACCAGCCCAGCATTCCTTGGACCATCCTATACACTTGCTGGGATCCTTCATCAGCAAAGCACATCAGTAGACTTCGAGGCAGGCATCATTTTCCCCCCTGAAGGAGAAATTCACTACGTTGGGTAGACACCAAACAGGACATTCTCCATTTGGCTGCTATTTTATTCTGTGATGGTACCACAGAAGGTGTCAAGTCCTAGTTTTCTCATCTCTAAAAACCCAGGCCCTGACACCTGACCAGCGTAAACTTAGCCCTGTAAGAAACCACTGGGGAAAAAGCACTATGAAGAACTCCAGAGAATATTTTACATTCCTTAAAGACACTCCAGTGGAAAATACCAAAAAGTTTAGAAGAAACTCGTAAGTGGGTCATCTCTGCCCTAATACATTACAGATTTATGCAACACTTTAAAGGGATATAATAAAGATAAGGGGGGGGGGGGAATTCCTGTGGTCAAAGAAACCCAAATTAGCATATCTGAATTTGAGCTTGTCTTCTCTCCCCTTCACTCCAGCTACATCACGGAGAATGCTAATGTGAGTTATGCAAGGAGAGAACCCTCCCACGCATTACGTTAGCATAAAAAAGTCCTCTGAGATGTGGTGGTTTCCCCGGAAAAAAAAAAGTCATATGCGTTCACTCTTGATATCACATCTGACTGCAGTTGGCACAGAAACATCAGAGGGAATTTTAATAGTGCAACATCTCAAGTTTGCACATAAATCAGACCTATGAGACGTACTGGTTTACTTCAGTTCAACCTTTTCATTTGGAGACTAACAGCTCTAAAATGCTCCTTTTCTGATGCTCGACTGCAGCACATGATGCTAGGACATCTATGCAGGTCACTGACTTCTCACTTTCAAAAAATACTGCGTACTGCAAAAGCAGTGCAAGTGTCCACATGTGTCAGACACTCCCTAAATACCTGGGGGTACGTCCCCAGACCTCAAACCATACCAAATACCTACATAACAATCACACTCAGGCAAAGAAAACCAGGCTGAGGTGATGAGATCATTGGTGCTTTGCGGTTTCG
This sequence comes from Todiramphus chloris collaris, assembly GCA_025345505.1. Classification (NCBI taxonomy): domain Eukaryota; kingdom Metazoa; phylum Chordata; class Aves; order Coraciiformes; family Alcedinidae; genus Todiramphus; species Todiramphus chloris. Next base: position 41,110,049 of record JANVCC010000035.1, read on the forward strand.
ACTCGCCTCCTCAGCACTGGGGTTTGGGGATGGTGAGGGAAGCTCTGAAGAACTTGTCCTGAATATGTTTCTCTGATATTCAAACAAGCTTTGGACAAGCAGCACTGGGGAGAGATTCAAAGACATCCCCCTCCACAGAGGAAAAGGAGGGTCCAAAAGTATTACCTGTTCTCCGGGGCGTTTGTGAGCGATGCCACGATGTTCTGCTCTATGAAGAAGAGCATTGACAAAAGGAACCCCAGGCCCATGGCACTCATCACTGAGCCAATGGAGAGGGACTGGACCGGGGCCAGCACGAACAAGCGCTTCGATGGGTTGTAGTTAAATTTGGACACTGGAAAGCAGAGAGGAATGATGTTAGGAGGACACCTTGTCCAACCATCTACATGGACAAATGGATGCAGCAAACCAGACACGATGCTCTGGCAGGTGAGAGGCAGAAGGCCATAGAAGGCAGGCTCATCTGGGTGGTTTAGATTAATTTTTTTTCCCCACCTCCATTCTCTTAGACCTTGGCTGTCATCCTGATTTGATGGATTACTGATAGTTCTAGTGAGGCATTACATATATTTGAGCAAAACAAAAGAGGGAAACTTGTTTTCCACAGATGAGAGGCATTTTTAGATTAGAAAACCTGATTTCTAATTAGCAGTGTACTCCTAATCAACTGACAGAGGCATATTCAAACTTCCTCATATCCAACAAGCCACGCGAGGCATTTTAGTATAAAATGCCCCTATTTTCCTGCCATTGGAAGAATTCCACGACAAGGGATAAATCACATCATTTCACAATCCAACTGGATGGAATGGCCATCAGAAATAAAAAAACCCCAACAAAACCCAACACAACAAAACCTTTCTTATTTGTTTCCATACATTTCCTCACATCATCCACTCACGTCACCAGGGGACGATGCAATTCCTGTCCCCATTATCGCTTCCTGATATGGAAAAGCTGATCTATTTGGCCAATGAATGGTGTCTCAATTTTAGATTTCCTTGTGTAACTGAGAACTGCCCACATGCTCTGCACCATTTCACCTAAATTAGGGAAATGTAAACTGGAGACAAAGAGGACAGGCTGGGACCATCAACTCTACGTCTGTATGACTGGCAACAACCCTTCCTGCCTGCTAATTAGTCTGGCCCTTTGTTCTTGGCCAGAAATTGTTGATGGTCTTTATTGTAAGAGATACATACTTTAAATCACATTGAAATTAAAAGACACCCCAAAATACTTTGTCTAGAGAAAAAAAACCAAAACAACCCTGGCTTGTTCAGTGAGGGTTTTGAATGAACCGAATCTAATATTGAGGAAATCTGGGCTCTTCGGGTCATTAGAGGTACATGGAGTATTTGTGAAATTACATGGAAGAAATTAGCTATTTTTTTAGCAAAACCTTCCTGGGGTTTAATTTTCCCTTATCACACAACCCAGTATTCCAGAGAATAAACCCCACAACTTACTTTCAATTTCCTTGAAGATATAGGAACCCACAACAGAGAAAGTCAGCACTGAAATTGGTAAGGCACAGTCGGACAGAATTTCACGTACTCTCGCATGCAAATACGGGCTGCAATTTAAAGACAAAGTAATTTCCATCAACACCACACCGTAGGGACAATCTCATTAATGCTTTAACAAGTGAAAACTCAGCCCAATCTTGCAATTCTAAAGAGATACTTGGAGTGAAAAATTAGTCTTTAATTCAGCCTTAAATCCTCTGGAATCTATAGCCTTTGAAGGTTGATGAATGCAGAAGCAAGACCCGTAAAGAAACAAGAAACTAAGATGCAAGCTAGGAAAAAAAAGTCCTCTAAGCACCAATTTGTGTCTCATTTCCACTTCAGTTTAATTGCTCTCAAGCATTTCAAATTTAAAGGCAATAGGAGTAAAACCCAAATCAGAGCTGGGCATTCGACTCCCAAGAGCAGACTGAAGGTAAGTTCCCAGCAGACCTTCCAGCACCGCTGGGGATTTTGGCCCACCACGACGGCTCAATGCCTATCTAGGGGAGTTACAGGAACTCCAGTATGAAATACATGGTTCACCCAAAGCTTTCTAAAATGTCACGTGCAATGCCAAGCCAAATACGGAAGGGCATCGTCCAGTGACCGAACATTTTGTTCTGCTGCTAACATTTTCCAGGTGGCCAGCCAAGTTCATCTCTGGCTTTGGCTTCTACCACCACTAGTGGAAGAGTTCCACCTGATTTTTTTTTTCTGGGTTACAAAATTAAGATCTAAACCATTACCGATTCCTCCCAAGCAATAGGAAATAATCAGTAGTCTGAGCTCTAAGGCTGAAGCAACTCACCTTTTCTTAAACTGATAGAGTGTATGGCCAAGCCAAAGGGTACCCAACATCAACATGAGACTAAGGACGGCAGTTTCACGTCCGTAATGCACATCGTGCGTGTCTGTTTGATTCTCTAAGGACATGGATCTGCTCACTGATGAGTTCATCAAGAAGGTGGTATTGATGCCGAGGCTTGGAATAGCATTAGCTCGTGCTTTTTCCAAGTAACTGTCTCCTGTGCGCCCATGGTAGTAATATTTCTTAAAAACTGTACAAACAACCAACAGGCAAGCATTAGGACAGGTTTGTGACAACCAAAGCAAGTTAAATAAAGTGGTTCTTTCTTGCTTGATCATGCAGTGTTAACCTTATGCTCCACCAGCTTTATACCTCCAGCCCTCAAATCACCAGAAAGAAATCAGAAGAGCTGCTTCTCTTACGACGCCAGCGCGTCGCAATTTTATTTCTCACTTATTTTAACAGGTAAAAAGTTAAACTGATCTAAACCAACACGTTTCAACTGAGAGCTTCCAGTGCTACATGATTCTGTTGCTGGCACTGGAATCACTGCTCCTAAATCAGGAAATTTATACACAGAGAGAGAGGGGGGCACCTACTTCCAGCAGCCTGGCAAACAGATTCCATCAGAATCTCTGAAAAAAAAAATTAAGAGCAGCCAGGCTGCAGAGATCCTTAAGTGGACTACAAAATGTACAAGAATTACTTTTGCCTCCAAGGCTGGTCCAGATTTTACAAGTAAGTGTTGGTGATAAGCAAAACCTGGCAGAACATTTGAATTTACACGGCAAATTGAAATAGGGTTACCTGAAGTAAACCAGTAGAAGGGAAACACACCCAGTAATGATTCTGGAACTGTTTCTAAATGGATTAGGTCAGCTCAGAGGCATTTCTACAAATAATTAACTGTTGTAATACCCTCTTGCCCTTAAGCATTTAGCTGTGTTCCCATTTCCATGGAATTGGCTGGCTCCAAGCATATAAATGTGGTTTGGGGATGATTTCACCTCTTTGGGGAGTCTGAGGTGCCACAGAGAACAAGGCAAACCAGAAGCCAGGAGTTGGGCTTTGCAGCCTTGGTACTCCCACATTACACGAGCGGAGGGCAGCAGGCAGCACTTGGCACTTGCTCACCCCCATGCCAACGTGAAGATACAGGAGGATGCAAACCATCACTTCAGAGCTTTGCAGTGCCCTCAGCCTTTCTTTGATTTAGTCAGAACACCCCTTCAAACTTTGCATGGGGGAACTCAAAAATTTAGGGTAAAATCATCCTCTTTAGGCAAAAATACAACAAGCTGAAGCTTAACGCTCCTCACAACCTCTGCCCCCAAATAATAATCAAATTCATGAATGCCCCCAGCACCTCAACTCTTCCACCTGCAGCAGCTACAGGGAAAAGCAGGCAAAACAATCTGCACGTCTAAGTATTTGAAAAGAGGCAAAACAAACTTCAAACCTTCCTGCAAAGTGCAGTTGGGCTTCGCAAACCACCTTGAATTTGGCCGAAGCACAGTTTGTGTTACTGCTGGTTCAGAGCTCAACCCAGCGTAAAATGCCCCATGTTTAAGCTATGCTGCCATTTTAATGACAGTAATCTGTTTTTTTTTTTTTTGTATCACCTCTGTTTTAATTATGTTGTGTTTTTAACTGCTGTTAAAAGGAGTCCAGGTATTTGCTAAGTGGATGGGGACAACAGGGGCATGAAGGTCACGAGAGAAAAGACCAGTGTCTTCACATACAGTACTTCCATATATGAATTTAAAGATCATAGAAGGTTTACAGGTCAAGATTTAACCTTCCCATTCGCTTTTGGCAGCCAGCCAGAAAGAAGGAGATCATCCCCTCTGTTAAAGCAGGATGAAAAGTCCTCTCAGTAAGGAGCAGACTCGCTGCACCCGCTGTCAGAGCTGCGTATTTCTGTGCTACGGAAGAGGCTCTGCTCTCATTTCCTCCCCCTGGCCTCACAGCTGCATCAAGCCCAGGCAGGACACCCACATCTGCTTTGCAAACAGGTAAACTGAGGCACAGAGCATTGCAGTGACCCACGCACCGGCACAGAACAGGTTGGCTGAGCACTTGCAGTTTCCGGCTCTGAATATTAAAGGATGCTTCTGTCATAAAAATGATTCCAGCAGCGTTTCCTGGGGATTTAGCAGCAGGTCAGGGCTGAAAGCCCATGTGCCAACTCAGCTGACCCTCAAAGTTACCAGGCCCTAGAGGGACACACAATTGCTGAGCAAACCATAAGCCAGTGGCACGCACAACCTGATGGCTATGCAGAATGTATGTGCAGGCCTCCTTGGGCTGGAAGGAATAAGAAACAAGTTACTTTTTTGGGAGTCTTGGGGATTTTTCCTGATTTCCCCACACTTGGCTATGTTGCAATCATACATTTTGGGATGAACTCATCCTTGGTGCCCTGTGTTCAGCCTGACTACATCTGTGTGCATGACCTCTCTGGCTACAATTCCACCTGCAGCCACCTCAAAACCAGGTAGGAGTGCTCCACTCAGTCCTGGGCATAGGGGAAAAAACTTTGACTTTAGTTCAAGCAAGGAAGAAACTTTGACTTTACTCTTCTAATATAGTTCAAGCAAGGAGAACACGTCAAGATGGGTGGCAGAGCCCTTTGTCCCACGCCACCAACTCGCTATAAAGCATTCGATTCCTGCAGGTTTAAGGTGTGTTTGGGTTGCTTTAGATTTGTGTGGCTCTCCTTGCTCCCATTCAGAGAGAACAGCAAAGCAGGTGGTGCCCGGAGCCATTCCCCAGCCTAGCTCAAGTTCCCTCTGACAACGTGAACTGGCTCTGTTTGCTCCAGCCGGTTCACCACCATTTCCTGCAGAGGGCAGGGGTCAAGATCAAACAAACACAGCTTCAGTGGCTGGGCCACAGAGTCAAAAACAAAGTGTCCCAGGGATAGCATGAATGCACGTGGCTCGATTCCTCTGTACAGCCTTGCATCCCTCCCCCCTTTCTTTCCTGCAGGAGTACCGTGAAAAAAAAAAAAAAGAGAAATAAAAATAAATCAAGGCTGTGAACAGACTGTGGAAAATGTATCTGAGCAAGAGCAGCACATGCCTTGGCACTATGGAAGTCCAAAGCCACTGATAGCTGTCTAGACGTTACCAGGATGCATTTAACAGCATGGAGAAGATGCTGAAAGATGGTGGTGAGACACTAGCCCAGCTCACCCAGAGATGTGGTAGAAACCTCATCCCTGGCACCATTCCAGGTCAGGTTGGCCAGGGCTCTGAGCAACCTGCTCCAGTTGCAGATGTCCCTGCTCAGTGCAGGGGGGTTGGACTAGATGACCTTGAAAGGTCCTTTCCAACCCAACCCAAGCCATTCTATGATTGTAGGAACATACAAGCTTTCTCTTTCTACTTCACTGCTCAAAGCTTTGAGTGGGAGGAGGTGGTGGCTGGCAGCAAAACTGGAGGGGAACAAAGACAAGTGTGAGGCTGTGAGCTGCACTGGTGTCATGCATTTAAATATGAGGATCAAGCCAGTGCCTGTCAGCATCAATGCCTTCTACACGGCTGGACCTGGGGTCCCATCTGCAGACGCACTGAATGTCTCCAGACACGTCCGAAGCCAACGTGAGCTGGCAAACGAGTGGAGCATTGCTTTGATTCTATTCCCCTTGTCCCTACAAATTCAGGGCTTCCCAAGTCCAAGGGAAAATTACCCTAACACACTAATTAACAGTCAGGATTCTCTGGTGTCCCCATTGCAATCCTCCGAGGTATTACTTGGCACATTCCTGCAAAGTCTGGCAGCCAAGATCATAGAATCAGAGATCAACAGGTGCTTCCTGTACCTTTAACCTGCACCCCACTCCCCCCTCAGCCCTCTAACTACAGAAGAGCTGCAAACATTTGCATCTGCTCCTTTTTTGAGAGAGCAGATGAACTTTCTGTTGAGGAACACTTCGGTGCCACAGGGAGACTGTCCCGTGCCTCCAAAACAGGGCACTAACAGCACGCATCAAACAAACCTCACAGCTACAGAGCCAGCAAGGAGAAAGAAAAGTATCCCAGAAGAGCTTCTCCTTCACCAAGCTTTGTCTAAGCAGGATATTTCAAAGATGCAGGTGTTTGGCAGAGGGAAAAAAAAAGCCTCTTGATTGCACAATCAAAGCATATGCCCAAGGAGCCAAATTAAGGATTCTCAATGAAGCAAAGAAGTATTCAAATGGTTCTGCAGTGTCAAACTTGCTCTTTGAAGGTGTTCTCCTTGCATACAAGATACCACAATGAGCAAAGCCTGAGGATCTTGAAAACAAGGGATGTGCTAAGTGTGCTTAGGTACATCCCAAAGGATTGCATAAACCTGGAGCTGTTGGACAACAGGTCATAAATAAACAAGGAAAGCAGACTTGGCCAACTCCTTACTGAGATGAGCAGAAAGGCTGCCATTCATGGGGCATTGTTCCTAACATGCTTCACCTTCAGAAATACCTCCTGCTAACCCTGATCAGGAAGAAGAGAGGTGCCAGAGAAATTTCATAGCATCACAGAATGGTTTGGGTTGGAAGGGACCTTAAAGATCACCTAGTTCCAACACCCCTCTCATGAGTGTTTCCACTAGAGCAGGTTGCTCCAAGCCCCATCCAACCTGGTCTTGAACACATCCAGGGATGGAGCTTCCACAGCATCCCTGGGCAACCTGTGCCAGCGTCTCACCAGCCTCAGAGTGAAGAACTTCTTCCTAATTTCTAATCTAAATCTCCCCTCTTCCAGTTTGAAGCCATTATCCCTCATCCTATTAAATTTGTTAAACCCCAAATCTGATCATGGATACACACCCAGCACTTCACCTAGAAATGGGGACCAGGTGGCTGGAAGGGGCAGAATAACTTTAGGAGCATGCTAGAAGGCACTGCAGTACTTAAGCTGCCATTGAAGATGAGCAGCTCAAATAAGAATGGGCAATCTCAACCTATCTTTCAACTCCCCTCCATGTCATTTTAATAACGTGGCAAGAAAAAACGATCCAGATGCACTGCATTTAAGTTGGACTTTTGTTTGGGTTGGGGGTTTTTTTGTTGCCAGGACCGAAGAAATCCGTATCGGGGAAAGGCTTTCACTGCAACATTGATGTAGTTTCTCCATTCGTTAAGACACTAATTCTACCTCAGCTAACAAATTTGAGCTGGTAGAATTCTTCATATCCAGGTAAATTGCTGACACAGGGCTGCTTCAATCTCTCACCACTTTTTTCCACCCCCTGAAGACCCTGACTGAACACGGAGCAAGCAAACATCATATGTATTTGCAGCTTTGTGTTTCCCTTTGACAAGGAAGCAAAGCAAGAGACCTGCGCTGAAAAACACCCGTGTGACACTTACCTTTAATAATGCCTTTGATAGCATCAGCCACAAACGTGATGGATATAAAAAGTGCAATTATTTCTTCTATTGACCTATGGAAAAATCCCAGGGATTAATACAGACATTAGCAGAGTCTGCATTCAACTCCATTCAAAGGAAAAAAATCAGCACATGCATGCATTTACATGAAAATATACCAATTTTAGTTCGACTCCAACTCCGGAAATAAAACCCAGTGAATCTTTAAATGCTTCTTTCAAGCTGGAACAATAAGCTGATATGATATACTAGCCTCATCTTGCAAAATACATTTTGCAGCAAGTTTGTAATTAAGGAGCTTCTGGAATGTATAATTTTTCCATTTGCTGAATAATCTGATCAAAATAGGACTTCTTGAGAATAGCTACCTTTTAAAGAGCTTCATCAGAAGACTGAAATTAAAGAGGGAATACATCACAAGGAAAAAGCTGTTCCACAGTCCAATCCAGGCATAAAAAGCATTGAAATCCAAGTTGTAGTCATCACAGATTCCTCGGATGACTGCGAAAATGAAGCACGCACGTGTCAGATTAAACTTCTGTCACTGCCACCCTGTGATTCCCATCTGCTTGACAGCAAAAAGAACCAATTTCAAGGCTTCACCACAACACACTTAATAGCAGACACCATTAAATTCCTGTTCTTACATTCTAGGATCAACACTAGATCAAGCCAAACTGTTTTCCCCTTTCCCATCCCCTCACTTGACTAGAAATGGGGAGAAGAATATTCTCCCCCAATGCTCAAATCACCTTTCCTGAGGGTCAAGGCCACAGAATCAGCCCTGGGAATTTGCTCTCAGCCACATTTTGGGATGCTGTTGAACAAAGGATCTCACAAATGCTTCTGCACCACGTTTATTTACTCAGTCATTGCATTGTGGACAAAACTGTATGTGTTTAACCTTTCAAGCTAGTCATGGCCCATCTGTTCGATCCTATAGATACTGAGTTTGCTCCTTTGTACCTTTGGCTCAGTCGTATCATCACGCAGCTGTAACTAGTAAGCTCTTACAGAATCACAGAATTACTGGGGCTGGACAAGCCCTCTGAGATCACCAAGTCCAGCCTGTGACCCAACACCACCACATCAGCCAGACCATGGCACCCAGTGCCACATCCAGCCTCTCTTTAAACACCTCCAGGGCCGGTGACTCCACCACCTCCCTGCGCAGCCCATTCCAATGGCTGATGATCACGCTTGAGCAGGGCAATCCACAAAAAAACCCCAAACAAAACCCAAAAAAACCCTCCAAACTTTTGTCCAAGGGCTGTCATACTCAAGTTGCTTTAATGCAGCCCCACAAGAAAACCATCAGACGAAGGTTTCCTCCGCGAAGCAGAAGAAACCCTTATTCTCACAAGATGGTTTCTTTTTTTCCTACGCAAGATGATTCCTTTAGAAACCAATTTTAACTGAACCTGAAGCCAATTCCTCCCCTCTCCCTCAGCACCAGAAGCAGCCCTTTAATATTAAAAAGTGTAGCTCCTGTTCTCGTGCAAAGTCCCATTCCACTGATCACAACCACCCAGGACCCAACGTACACGTTCGACAGACTCACCGTTGATGTAGAGCGCTAGAGGAGCCGTAGTGAGGAGAACAACTAGAGGTTGCCCCGAGAAGAGAGCATAAAGCAGCCCCCCAATACACTGGCCAACGATTGTCTTCTGCACATCTACAAGCAATTAAAAAGGATGGAAAGAAACAGGGATATTAACCAACACCTCCCAGACCAAGGAGCATTTACAGGGCGTAGAATGAGTAAGAGCAATGCTTTGAGGGTACAGAGGTGAGACATTGTGAAAGCAAGAAGTGAACTGCCAGTCAACTTGTACCAATAATTTCGGGTGTCATCAGGCTTCCAGATGTTGAACTACAAGAGTTGGGTGGGAATTTTTTGTTTGGGTATTGCCGTTGGTTTGTTTTTTCTTTTGGTTTGGTTTTCTTTGTGTTTGTGCTTTTGGGTTTTGTTCAGTTGGGAGTTTTTTTGTGGTGGTTTCGTTTTGTTTGTGTTTCTTGTTTTGGTTTGGCTTTTGTATTGGGTTTAGTGTGTGTGTGTGGTTTTTTTGGTTTGTTTTTTATTAGTTTGGTTGGATTTTTTTTTTAAGTTTTACTTTAAACAGCTATGAAGACAACCAGTATTTGTGGAGGCTTTTAGGGCAAGAACTTAACCAAGACCCCTCTGAACTGTAGCAGCAACATGAACTGCTCCAGAGCCACAACTGGGATGGAGAAAAGCATCATTCCCCATGCCAGCAGCTTGGATACTGGCGATCAAATTCAGATCACCTAAGAAAACTGGGCAGCAACAGCATAGTTACAAAGTGAGCATCACTTGAAAGTACAGTAGCACATAACTGTACCACTCCAAGTCAGGTGATACTATGCAAAGCAAGGGTCAGTTTTTCTAGTCTTCTGAGAAAAAGTCATGAATGTAACAAAGAGAAAAGCCTTCAGGGGTGTCCTCTCCAGCAGATAAACTATCAACGTTTCCTGCAAGCAGAGCTACTCCGCTTAAATCCATGACACCCTATAACAGAGGCACAGAACGGGTAGACTTACCAATAGCTCCTCGGGTGTTTTCATCATTGAGTGACCCAAAGGCAATGGATGGAAGGAGGCAGGCAAAATACAGAAAGATCATAGTGGTGATGTACTTTCCAATAGCTTTGTTGTTTCCAATAACACCTAATGCAAACCATAATACATATCACGTTAGTACGGCCCACTTGTAAAGCAGGGAGACCCAGCTTGCATCAGCCATATGTACCAGTAGTGCTCTGAAAGGCAGAAGTAGAAACTTCAGTCCATACTTTAAACATATAAATAGGTCTTGAATGTACACTTTTGCAGTACTGTGCTCTCTTGTTCATCTGGGACCTTGAGCAGAAGCACCAATGTGCCACTAGACTGTTCCAATAGACGTTTCTAGCACCATCAAAACAGGAAATAGTGGAAGCCTTTTGTTCAGTTCTGCCAGCCCCAAAAGCTTGGAAGAAGATCAAAGCAGAAACCGTATGTTTAGGGCTTATAAACCCCCTACCCCCTGCCTTTTTAATACCAACTTTATAGGTATTCTGGACCATGCCCCTAATGAGCTTCGCCACGATCGCTCATCTTTGCAACCCACGATGCCTTGGGCAAGAAAACATGAAGCACTGCATTTTTCCCTAGGCAGAAACCTGAGGTTATAGGCTTGAATCAATAATGTGCTCTGCTGAGCCAATTAGTGCTAACAGACTTGCAAAAACAAATAGCACAAGGTCAGGAATGCATACATTAAGAGTTTTGCTTTAAAGGAAAAAAAAAGCCCTTCTGAGAGAATGCCTTCTTTCTTTTCCATCCACTCACCTCCCCCCACCTCTCATCTCCATCGGAAAAAACACACCAGGCCAAAACAAAAGCAGCCAGAAAGAGAATTAAAGTGTCATAATACAAATTTAAGGGCCTCTGAAGTAGCTTCCCTTCCCTTTCCTGTTTTCAGGCTGATGTCCATCCCCAGTGAGCTCATATCACACAAGAGAAAGGATGAGAGATGACAACAGCTGATACTGTTTGAGGAGAAAGTAAGTTTATTTTCCACAGAACAGCCTCTTCAGAGAGAACACACCAGAGAGGGGCTTGTCAAACAAACCCCTTGAAATAGCCTTCAACCTGCCTGTGCCCCCATCCTTGATGGTTCTCCTGCTGTGAGGCATTTGGACAAGCTTAGAGCTGCCCAATTCCCCATTCTGGAAGCCTCCTGAGCACTGAACTCCCAACACGAGCATCTGCCCCCAAGCTCCCAAGTGCCCATGGTAGCATCAAGCCCTTGCTGAAGGGGCTACAAGCCAGTGAGTTGAATCAGAGAAGGGAGGACTTGGCATTAAAGGCTGTTGGTGCAACACTGAGAAAACCTGGACGTTGCCACAGCAGAATAACTGTATCACTGGAATGGAACAGGAAAAAAGCAAATGCTCAATGACTTTGGGATCTTGGCTAGCATCTGTTTTCTGCACCATTTGCCATGCAGAGATAAGGACAGGAGAAGGATGCAAACTCCAAAAATCAAAGATGATGTGTAGTGAATAAAAGACACCTTGTGATGGTGCCTGTTCGCAGACAAGGGAGGAACAGATATAAATAGGACTTCTCAGCATCCTCAAAAAAAGAAAGGCAGAGGCTAAAACTTGAGAAGAGACATCTCAAGCATGCAAATATGAGCCTGACCTTCCAGGAGTCATAAGACCAGCTGTTGCAAGGCAGATTCCGTTCAATTTATTGTGAAGATTCAGAAACCACAGACCACATTCCTGACCACTTTTGGCAACCAAAGGGTCTGAAGCGTACTTCCTGGAGATGAAGCTTTCTCATGTGATCTCCAGTCCAGCTGCAGGCTCCTACCTCACACTCCCAAGTGCTGGAGACCTTTAGAGAAAAGGAAAGGCTTGGCAGGGCAAACAGTGGACCGAGTGGTAGTTTTGTAAGGAGAGAAGGTCACATCCTTGTCCAGAGGACAACGTGCCACCCCAGAACGCTGCTTTTTAAGACAAAGGAGTCTTTCCAAGATGAAAGGTCAGCAGCAACAACGTCTTTCATAAAAAGACAGGCAACTGGGACAAGAGAAGCAACTAATGTTAAAATAAGTTTTAAAAGGCTCATTTTCTGAGCAGAAAAAGCTACGTAAGTGATGAGGTGCCTTCTTAAAACCCTTCAGGTCAGTAAACTGTAGTATGAGAAAGTAGAAGAACACCATAGAAGTTCACACATGGCTTTTAGTTTCAGCTTCAATCCTTGAAAGCAAGTGGCAGGAGTCCTTGGTGATCATCGAGGTCCTTATGCCACATCATGGTTTGGGTCCAAGACTTCCAGCACAAATGTCCTGGTTCTAATTCTGGTCAGTGATTTTACTTTTCAGCTCAGTTCTTCTAACTAACTGCAATTCCTCAAGTCAGCGGCGTGTTTGCACAGGCAGGGTCTGCTTCTGGCAGTGCCAACACCAAGGTTGGAGTTACCAAGGGCTGGGGTGCAGACCAAGGCCACTGCTGGGTCTCGTGCACCACTTTGGGGGGTGCAGAAAGTAAAAGGTGAGGGAGAATCAGCCAGGACAGGGGACCCCAAACTGACCAACGAGGGATTCCAGCCCATAATATATCATAGTCGGTATAAAGCTGAGGGATAAGGAGGGTCTGTGGCTCTTCTGCCCTCTTGGACTGGTTTCCCAGCTTTGCTTGGCTTGGCTCAGGTCCTCTTTTGGTTCCTTCCTTGGAACATCCGAGGAGGACTCTGTTCTGTCTTCACTCCTGGTCTGTGTGTTCCTGACTCCAGCACCAGGATCCAGCTCCTGAACCCAGCTCCCATCTGCTGCTGGGCCCAGTCTGGGACTGTCCCAGTGCCAGCTCCACAGCATCAGTGGTGACAGTGATGGAATTACCATCAGGAGGGGTTGGGTTCTGTACTGGTTTTGTAGATATTTGCATAGATTCCATTTTGATTATTATTACTTTCACTTTCACTCAAGCTGTTGCAGTTCCCTTTTCCCATCGCTTGGTCTCTCTCCCTTATTCCCTTTCTCTTCCCCTCTGGGGAGGGAGGGGGGTTAGCAGAGAGCATCTCTCCCAGGTCTAGTGCTGCCCTGACCTTAAACCTTGACAACAAAGCAGTGTTGCTAGTCCATAATCAACCAGATGAGATCCAAGGAGTAAAGAATCCTTTCTGGTGGGCAACAAAAGTAACTTCATAACGAAGACAGTAACTACATCAGCTTCAACGTACCCTTTCACAAACATGATCAATCACACTAATTGTCATTAAAATCAGGAACAAATCCTGCCTCCTCGCAACAGATCCACCGGGGACGAGCACTAAAACCCAGCCTTAACCACAATTTACCTTTTGCCTTTTTCAAGTCAACATCTGGCTAAACAATTCCAGGGTCTATTTGCAACCAGGGGAACTGACATCACTTCATTTAAAAGAAGGTGGGCTGCGTTACGATGGCATTTCATCTGCAGCAGGCTCATAAAGCCCCTGGAAAACGCGTCGCTCCGACTGCACGATGGAAATTTGTGGCAGAAATTCAACTGGCGGTCCAGCTGTGAAATGTGAGTAGCTGACTATTACAGAAGCAATCCCTCGAAATTAAGGTACATCTACACACTGAAAGGGGAAGCAATTATGCTCATCAACATGACAGCCCTATTTTACTTGCCTGAATTGCTGATATGATGCAGGGTTTTTTTTTCCCCCCCAAGACAAGGTTAGAGTTTCAGAGAAAACTGCAGCGTGGCTGGCCACGCTTTGCTTGGTGTTCTGCCACCTCTAAGTCAACGACCGAGATACCCAGAGATTGGGACTGGAGCTCCTGAAGTCTCCTAACTGCACATTTACTGAATCAAAATTGAGAGAGATGGATATTCTATGAAATGCCTGGGTATTCTTATTAATGTTCTTTCCCACTTCTCTGAAACAGCCAATGCAGAACAAGCTTAATGATACTGATCTGCCAAGGGCGTGTCTATTAAAGCCCTGATTTAAAAGAAAAAGAAATTAAAATCACCTTTCGACAGTAAAAACACACAGTAAGGATAGCTGTTTATAGGTTTTGAGCCACGAAAACTCAAAGCATTACAAACTTCTCTCAAGCTGGGCTTTCACTTGTGTTAGTAGCTGCTGGACTCTGCCCAGTTTTCTGAAGATGAACAGAAGATGAATCTCCCCACATGTCCCGTGAAGAGTAAATCACAGTACAAGTGAGACTGAGAACTTAACTGGAAAAGGAAATCCGCTCTTACTGATTTTGGAGCAGGCAAGCAAGTCTGAGCACATGCTCAGACTAGAGAAGTATGAAGAAACAAATCACGGGCTCAGAGCTTTCCCTCCTCCTCCTGTGTCTTTCAGCCCATTTCCCTGTGAAGTGCTAATCTCTTGGAAGGAAACAGCCACAAAGAGAACAAGATGCTGTTAGTGAATCTGTCGTGATTTCTTTCCATCCCCACTCCCATCCACTACTGACACAAAGCAAAAGCAATGTGGGTCAAGATGCCCCAAAGCACCCAACAAGTCAATCTTCAAGCAGCTGTTAAACTTTTACACTTGAAGGGCTGTGGAGAGATGCAGGAGCTACCCCAACATCTAACCTAGGGCAGCAGAGGCACTGAAGAGAAGGGAAAAAGGTTATCTGCAATCTCTTTATTTTTTCCTCCTCCCTCAAGAACGCAACCCTGCCAAACAAGGTGACCAGGGTAATCAGGTGGGAGCATCAATGAAGATTTGACACGTGCCACAGCTAACCCACAGTCAGCATTCTATCAGGTTTAAGCTCTGTGCTTAGACAGCCAGCAAGAAAAAACTTCCTTTTCAGATCCCATTTTTCCAGTGCCTTCAAGGCTCCCTTCTGAACACGCCCCACACTACAGGGAGCTTTGGAGATCTTCATCCTGCAGCACAGCACCACCAAATCCCACGGATGCTGCCAGCAAATGCACTCGTGTTACTCTCATGAGCTGGTCACGGACCCTCTAAAGGATCAGGGACAAGGAGGAATTCACATCTCCAGCTGAACTATCCACCCACCACAGCTGTGTGCCAAGGACAAGCACCGAGGAAAACAGGGGAAACGGCATAAATCTCAGCTCTCCTCTCTTCCCTTCACCCTCTCTCCCCACGAGGTGAAGGGATACAGCAGAACACAGCAGCAAAGCTCACCATAAAAACCTCAGGCACCTCAAATTTTCCCATGGGCACTTCAGAGGTTACTGTTGTGTTTATGCCTCCACGGCCTAGCAGAAAATACACACTGAAGAGTAAAGCGTAGCAACTTTAAGGGGATTTGGGGAACCTTGACGTGAGTCCAGGCAGGATTCCCTCCTTCATTCAAGCCAGCATCAATACAGATCCTACAAGGGCAACCCCCAGTATGAGCCCAGGCTGGGGGTGATGGGATGGAGAGCAGCCCTGGATGAAGGGCTTGGGGGTGCTGGGGGGAGCAGCTGGAGCTGAGCCGGCCCCGTGCGCTGGCACCCAGCAGGCACTGGCACCCTGGGCTGCACCCCCAGAGCCTGGGCAGCAGGGGAGGGGGGGATCCTGCCCCTCTGCTCCCAGGGCTCTGGGCAGAGAGAGAGACCCCCCTGCAGTGCTGGGGCCAGCTCGGGAGTGCTCAGCACAGCAGAGACAGGGACCTGGTGGAGCAGGGCCAGAGGAGCCCCAGCAATGCTGGGAGGGCTGGAACCCCTCTGCTGGGAGCCAGGCTGGGAGAGCTGGGGGGGTTCAGCCTGCAGAGGAGAAGGCTCCCCAAGGGGAGACCTTCTGGGAGCCTTGCAGGGCTTGAAAGGGTCTGTTGGAAAGATGGGCACAGACTTTTGAGAAGGGCCTGTTGAGAGAGAACAAAGGGTGATGGTTTGAAACTAAAAGAGAGAGCTTTAGACTGGACAGAAGGAAGAGATTTTTGACAGTGAGGATGGTGAGAGCCTGTGCCAGGCTGCCCAGAGAGGTGGTGGCTGCCCCATCCCTGGCACCATTGCAGGGGAGGTTGCCCAGGGCTCTGAGCACCCTGCTCTAGCTGCAGATGCCCCTGCTCCCTGCAGGGAGGTTGGTACTAGATAGCCTTGTAACTTCCAACCCAGATCATTCTGTGATTCTAAGATTAAAAAAAGAAAAAGCAAGGTAGTTCCCATGGTTCAGCTGAGTCCTAGAGGGCAACAGTCCTGATGCACACATGTTTTGAGCCTATTTGACAAGGTCAGGATAAAGTTCTCTACAAGGTTTTTTTTTAAGAATGTGAAAGCCCATAAAGAAAGGTGCAGCCGTTAAGAGGAGACCACATGCCAAATTGTATTAATTCTAGATTAAAAAGAAAATTACAGGTGTTCTTAGGCTCAGCATAATCCAATTGTTCATCTTCAGATGCTCCTGCTGGAGAATACCTATTACGAGCTATCCATATGACTGAAGTCCTGGACCAAAACCTTAGAAAAACTCTCCCTTGATCCTTCTTGTGCATTTTATTAAACGCACAAGGCTTCACAGTCCAAAGCAGACCTGAAGTTGACAAGTTCCTAATGTGGAGGCAAAAAAAATACCAAGCAAGAGAAAGGTAATTCTTTCTTTTCTTCTCCCAAATCATGATGGTTAAGGATAATTTAATGGTCAGCTTTGTGCAGGGTGTGAAGACGACCAATCCCACAGAAGTCCAACTGACAAAAACATTTGCTGGTCCTACAAAAGCCTTATTATTTATCACTCTGCCCTTAATCAGGTTATCTGTCTAAACCAAAACCCCAGGATGCTTCTCAGATTGAGGACTTGGAGACTCCAACCATTCAAAAAAAGGCATCTTTGCAATTCAGAGCTCTTTGATGATGCACGTGTGGTTGTCTGGAGTGCAGATACTTGGATAGCTCAAATCCCCAATGTTCTGGTACACTGCTGCTTTGAGATGGTCCAGGAATTTCACATTCCTGATCACCTTCGGTCTTGGTGGTTTATGGCAGATGCTTTATGCTCCATCTGGTTTTCATTCCACGCAGATCCTTAAAGAATTCATCCTAACTTCTGGTTTCTGAGAAGAAATGGCACATACTAATATATATATGTAGGATTTTAAACAAATCCTCTTCTCCCCCTATCCTATTTGCAAGGCACAATTACTCCTGAGGTAAGTACTTGACATTCGAGCTGCAGTAGTTCTTGAGTTTTACTTGGCTCTTTGTTGCATCTTCCACCCTCCAGAAATGATTCAAAAATGCACTGACACTTTTCTAACATATACTTGCATTTTATACTGAACCCAATTTTTTTTTTCTGGAATACTTGTTAATGCTGGACTCTCACTACAAGATCATTTCATCTCTCAGGGCAAACACACCCCAGGGAAAATTCTTTCAAACTAGTCAACCCCAGCACCTTGTTTAGGCCAAGCTTGATGTAGACTGTAGAATCACAGAATGGTTTGGGTTGGAAGAGACCTTAAAGATCATCTCTTTATAACCTCCTTGCTACCAGGGACACCTCCCATGAAAGGAGGTTGCTCAAAGCCCCATCCAACCTGGTCTTGGACACACCTGTTGATGAAGCATCAGCTTCCTTGGTAAACCTATTCCAGTGTCTCACCAACCTCAGAGTGAAGAACTTCTTTCTAGCTTCTAATCTAAATCTACCTTCTTCAGATTGAAACCATTACCCCTCATCACTACAACCCCTTCACAGGTTTCTTGTAGGCCCCCTTCAGATACTGGAAGGCTGCAGGAAGGTCTCCTCAGAGTCTTCTCTTCTCCAGGCTGAACAACCCCAACTCTCAGCCTGGCCTCACAGGTTCCAGCCCTTGCATTGTCTTCATGGCCTCCTCTGGACCCACTTCAACAGGTCCATGTCTATCTTGTGTCCAGAGAGCTGGATACAGTATTCCAGGTGGAGCCTCATGAGAGAAGGTTCAATTGTAGACTCACCTCCCTTGACCTGCCCTCCCTTGCTCACACTGCTGGGGATGCAGAGCAGGATACAGTTTGGGCTTTTGAGGCTGCACTCGCACACCGTTGTCTCACGTTGAGCTTTTAATCAACCAGCACTCCTAAGCCTTTCTCTTCTTCCATCAGTTTATGAAAAGCTTGCAGACCTGGCTATAGCTATGAGCATAAGGCTTTTGCCAGACCTGGTGCCAACGATGCTCGCGCCAAGAAAGAGAATTCTGTTTTATCAGGCTCCTTGCTGCCAGCCTGAAAATAATTTCTTATCCCCCTGCCTTCTCAACATCCCCTCAAATCCCCAGAGTATGTCATATTAGCTTGACTTCAGAGCCTGCCCTCCCATCACCCCAAGCCTCCTACCAATAGTTTCATCCCACCAGTTACAAAGCACCCGGAGAAAACTTCCAGCACTCAACCACTGTGCTAAGCCAGCATCTCATCTTGTTGGGTTTTTTTCTTCCAAGCAGAGTGTACGCCACTAACTACAAACTGCATCGTGGTAGAGGAAGCATTCCTAGTTGTCAAAGCTGGATCTTTGTGGGAAGCAAATGCCCCAGACATGTGGCATCTCCTTCAGCTGAGCAGCTGATTGCTGTGTTCCTCTACTGGTGGTGACCTTCCTTGTGGAAAGGTAGTGGGGAACACACCCTATACTCTGCCCATGCTTTTTCTCAAGCCTCAGCTTCTATGGAGTACTTTGAATACTTGCCTCCAAAATGGGGCTTGGGCAGGCATCTCATTTTCTTACTCCACCTCCAAGGGAGATGGCCCTCGGCAGAGGGGAAGACCGAGACACCACGGCGTGAGCTACGGAGGATTTCACAGCAGGAAGGCGTCTGGCAAAGCCCTGAGATTCTCCCTGCCTACAACTCTACCTCTTTCTTCTATGAAAACTTGCCAGGTTTGATCCTCGACCATCTTTCACCAACCCCCCATGAGAACCTGAACACGTTCTGCTGCCGGGCTGAGGCTGTCATCGCAGTTTGCCCTGAAGACTTTTTGCAGCCTTTAAGCATCTCTGAAAGCGAAAGTTTGAAAGCCAAAAGGGAGAAAGTGACTCTTAAAACAAACAAGGCCATTATAGGAGCTATATAAAGCCCGAAACCCGAGGCTCAATATAAACACCACACTGCTGCTCCTGTGATCTGGCCACGGCAGACAAGCTATATCCTGTTTTTCAAAGGACCGAGCTGAACTTACTGCGGCTGAGATTTTGTTCAAGCCTCCTCAGCTCCCACCCCAGCGCCGTAATTGCCATCGATGCTGGCTCGCAGAGGCAGCAGAAAGGGCCTATTAGAGGCTGGCACTGACTAATTAGGTTGCAACGAGTTGATCGGCGTCTGCACACGACAACAATCAATCCACTTAATGGCCTCGTTGCTTACTACAAATTAAATCCCTCGCCTACACCCGGCTAGCGTCTTCATTAGGGGAGCGTTGCGAGGTGCTCATCCGTCGTGCGCCACGCTGCCTGCTCGCAGGCTTGTGTCAAAATATTCTTGTAAGTAAGGAGCTGTTACACGTCCTGGGGAACACATTCAACGCACAGCGTAAACAGGACATGGCATCAGACAAAAAAATTCAAAGCCGGGCCAACGCTTTCATGAACCTTGGCCAACGTACCGTCAGTGAAGTCCAAAGCGTACACTGGAAATCTTCGTGCAATGTCATCAGAAATCCCCTTGCCAACATTGAGAAATTCATGCAACTAAAGAAAGGAAGGAAGTGCTGTGTCAGTCGAAAGGCTCATGTATTGTTAAAGAGATTAACCTCCTCATTCAATACCGATCGGAGCACAAACTGGTCAGGTTGAATAGGGCATTCACATCGGGCTTTGTACCGGTAATGAAAATAAACCCTTCGCACTTCAAGTTATATCCTCAAAAGCATTGTACAAGAGAAAATCCCCCAGACCACCCAGTTTTCCTCCCTTCCTTCCCTCTTCCCCCCTCCCATTCTGATCCGCATCCCTGCTTTGCAGGTGAGGGAGCTGAGGCACAGCGTGACCCGTTGAAAACACCCTGGCCGACAGCAGGATTAGACCTCGGGTACCCTGGGATTAAACATCAGGGCAGAGATGCCCTTCCCATGCCTCTAAGCCAACTTCTCCTTTAGATACCACCATAAATAAACTCTTTCCCCAAATCCATGTGAAGTGAATCCACTGAAAGGGGATCATAGAATGGTTCGGGCCAGAAGGGAACTCTAAAGGTCATCTAGTCTAACCTCCCTGCAGTGAGCAGGGGCATCCTCCAGCTAGATCAGGTTGACTCAGAGCCTCCTTGAGCCACACCTTGACTACCCCAACTATTAGTTGGGGTTGTTCAGTCTGGAAAAGAGAAGGCTCCAAGGAGACCTTATTGTGGCTTTCCAGTGTCTGAAGGGGACTACGAGAAAGCTGGGCAGGGACTTGTTAGGCTGTGGAGCAGTGATAGGACTGGAGGGAATGGATTAAAACTAGAGAGAGGTTGGTTCAGGTTGGACATTAGGAAGAATTTCTTCCCTATGAGGGTGGTGAGACACTGGCACAGGTTGCCCAGAGAGGTGGTGGAAGCCCCATCCTTGGAAGTGTTTAAGGCCAGGTTGGATGGGGCAGTGAGCAACCTGCTCTAGTGGGAGGTGTCCCTGCCCATGGCAGGGGGGTTGGGACTGGATGAGCTTTTAAGGTCCCTTCCAACCCTGACAACTCTACGATTCTGTGATCTCCAGACCACCAGCGAGTGTTCCGTTCCTCAGCATCACCATGGGACAGGCAAAGAGAGGCAGTAAGGGAACTGAGACTGTCTACGCCTCAAACTCCACCAAAAGGGAACAAGTTTAAATAATTTCACATAACCAAGTCATGATTTCTGCCCGTCAAAAGACAAGAAGACTATTATGAAAGGGTTTCAAAAACCAGAGTCCCCTATATTTCTGATTTGGGGGGGCCTGTGAGGTGCTGTATGATTGTTCATACGATCTGATGCTCAACCACAGGCAGCAAGGAGCTTTTCAGAAGTATGTGACAGCTGCTATTGACTTACAGCCTCCCAATTCTCACATCTACATCCTTACACAAAGCACATGGAAAGCATCAGAGTAGGCAACACTTGCAAATGAGGCACCTGTCAGATATTTTTGCCTGTTATCCTCAACTCAGAGGACACGGTACTACTCTGGAAACAAAAAAATAAATCAAATGCACCTTTTTACAGGGCTAATTACCCCAGATGTCTCATCTAAAGCATTTCATATGGTTGATGCAGAACTAGACGCACGGGACTTGCAACCTCTGCTAGGAAGTGTTGGGGGGGAAGGAGGAAAATCACAGATCCAAAATGTATACTAAGATACCTCAAAACTGCACAGACATCTTCCTTTGGCTGGATTAAGCAAAAACCTGCTCGAGTTGCAGATGTCCTTGCTCAGTGCAGGGGGGGTTGGACTAGATGAGCTTTAAAGGTCCCTTCTGACCCAAAACATTCTCTAATTCTATAAAACCCTGATAAAAGGACTTGAGCCTACGGTGCTTGTTTAACAGACCAGACAACTCTGCCCTTTCTCATGGGACTCACCTGCTTTGCAGTGCCTGCGAGATCAGAGCCATAAATGAAACACACCAAGGAAATCTCTCCTCTGTAGAAGGAATACTCTAGGGTTTGGGGTGCAAAAGATACCTTCAGAAGACCAGCTCCTTTACCAGTGGCAATGACATCTCATATTCATAGCATCACAGAATTGTTTTGGTTGGAAAAGACCTTTCATGATCATCAAGCACAACCATTCCCCCAGCACTGCCAGGGTACCACTGACCCATGGCCCTCAGGACCACAGCTTTCAAACCCCTCCAGGGATCACAGGGACTCCACCACTGCCCTGGGCAGCCTGGGCCAGGCCTGGACAACTGTTTTAGGCAAGATCTTGTTCCTCATGTCCAACCTAAACCTTTCCTTGGTGCAACTTGAGTCTGCTTTCAGCTCAGTCAAATCTGCTGCATTTTGCCAGTACACTTGTATTATCTTAGGACTGTTTCAGCTCTCTAACCTGAAAAATCAGGATGAAAAGACAGCAGATCCCAGCATAACATCTGCTTTTTAAGCATTTCCGAAAAAGCCATGAGCTTAAACCATATTTGGAGGCATATTTGGACATCAAAGCCATATGCACTTGAAAAGCAATTTAATTTCCACCCCCCCTAGAAAGACATTCCTGAAGGCAGGAGTCAGCCAGAGAATCACAATAGCTTTAATGACTAATATGTTTACTTCTCTCGCTGCAGTGAGCATGGGGAAAATGATGCTTGTGGTATCTCATCTTCCAGGGAAGCAGCCACACGCTTGCTGCTGGCCTAGGGCAGGGGCACTCGTGCATTATCTCTTCACAGGCAGCAGTGAGAGTGAAGAAGAGAAAAGCACTTTCCTAAACAGAAGGAAAAACGTCTTTGCTGTCAGGGTGGCAGAGCCTTGCCCAGGCTGCCCAGAGAGGTTGTAGAGTCTCCTCTGGAGAGATTCCCAACCTGCCTGGCCAATGTGATCCTGGGTCCCCTGCTCTGGGTGACCCTGCTGGATGGAGCAGGCAGGGTGGCACCAAATGATCTCCAGAGATCCCTTCCAACTCCTGCCATTCTGCATGGATAATCATCCTCTTACTTTCTTCTCTACTCTACTCACCTTATACTCAACTTGGGTTGCACTGAGGAGATAAAAGACCCAGTTTACTGACCCTTTGAAGCTTCTCCCCTTGGTTTTCTTTTTAGCCCCCAACCCATCCATCACACGTTTTGGGTAACTCTACTCCAGACATGTTTCAGACTGGCTTTTGCCTCCTGCCATCCTCTGAGCTTGCGTCTTGTAAGGCTTCCAAAAATCTTGGGAAAGACAGTGCTGACATTTGATTCTTATCCTTTTTGATCTGCTTCCTCATACGCTTCAGTGCTGGGAAGTTCTTAGACTGCCATTCCCTGCTTCTTTCTCCTTCGGTGGGTCAAGCTTGGCTAATCTTTTGGCTTTCCACTCCTATTTTGGTGACAGCTCTCTCATAGCCTTGTCATCTTTTCCACTTAGCATCCTGATACTAGGTGGCCTTAGAAGGTGGTGAGACACGGGCACAGGTTGCCCAGGGAAGCTGTGGATGCCCCATCTCTGGATGTGTTCAAGACCAGGTTGGACGGGGCCCTGCACAACCTGCTGTAGGGGAGGTGTCCCTTCTTATGGCAGGGGCGTTAGAATGAGATGATCTTTAAGGTCCCTTCTAACCCAAGTCATTCTGTGAGTCTATGATTATGCAGGAGGCCAGAGCTGCCTCCTCCAACACTAAGCTCAAGGCTCTTTAGCCTTTAGGAACCACCGCTCGGGAACTCAGCAGCGAATCCTCCTTCAATCTTATTCTCCTGTCTTGCAAGTCCTTCCAGTGCTTTGCTCCTAATACAGGAGGGAGGAAACAGCAGCAAAACGTGCACACCCCAAAAAGAAAAAAAACAAAGTAGATGAAGTTCCCAAGCCTTCTGCTTCCCATTTTACAAATCCCTACAAGTCTCTTGCCATAAGCAAACCATCGCTTGTGTTGGAGGCTAAACCAGCACTAGAAGTTACCCAGTCAAACAGAAAATATGTGCTCCAACACTGACACTCTCAGTCCTCCTCTGAAGTCCTGGGGAGATGGAGGGGGTGACATGACTACGTTACACAGACCAGGGATACAGTCTCCTTCCTCCTGCTACTACCTGAGCACACACAGTCAAGCCCTCACACCAAATCCACATACGGTATCAAACTGACAAAAAAACCCACCAAAATAAAAGTTATCACAGCCAGGAAAGCAGCACAACTGTTACAGGCTCCTCCGCAAGCAAAATCACAACTGGATGCCTCAGTAAACAACAGGATTTCAGGCTGACTTAATTATGTGTGTAGCCTTGCCTAAATAATCCTCTGAGACGAGCCGAAGCAAGGGGAGGGTGCTGGAGGCACAGCACACAACTGTCATGTTCCCTTCACCATTTTAGCTGGGGTAAAAACAAGCACTTGTACAAAAAACCACTCTCTTTCGGGGCATTTGAAGCCCATTTCTCCCCGATCACTGCTGGGCCAAGGGAAGAAGGGAAGCAGGAGGCAGGTTTTTATGCTGCCATGAGACTTGACCCTCCTGGCTCCTCCCAAGGGCTCACTTATAATAATAGAGTGGCTCCAGATTAGAGTATCTATTACACTGGAGGTGGTTCATCGGTTGAAATTACACTCCCGGTCTCATCTGAGTTTGTGCTCGTATTAAATGTTTCCTTTCTAGGAGGCTATTGCACAGGGCAGGCAGAAGGGGGGGGAGATGTTGCTGGACATGGCTCTCAAACTGAGGAATGCAGGCTATGATCTCAAATCCACCTTGCTTCTCCAGAAAAAAATCTTTAGAATCATAGAATTGTTTTGGTTGGAAGAGACCTTCAAGACCACCAAGTCCAACCACTAACCCAGCAGTGCCCGGGCACCACTGACCCATGGTCCTCAGCATCACAGCTCCATGGCTTCCAAACCCCTCCAGGGATCACAGGGACTCCACCACTGCCCTGGGCAGCCTGGGACAGCCCTGGACAGCCCTCAAGGGGAAGAAATTGTTCCTCAGCTCCAATCTAAACCTCCCCTGGTGCAGCTTGTGGCTGTTTCCTCTTGTTCCTACTGCTTGCCAGGAAAAGAAATCTCCATCCCAGCTCTTAAGGTCTGTGGTAGTAAAACAGGGTGAGGACACGAGACAGCACAGTTACTACTACACAGGCTGTGTCATGAGACCTGAAGGGTAAAACACTTCAAAACCCAACAATTTACCAAATCCAGGCTGGTAATGGTCAATGCCAAGAGGCAGTGCTAATGAAACAAGCATCACTATCTACAGCACTGGCTCAAAGCTGTCAGAAACATGCCCAGGCAAGGCTGCTTGCCCAGCGAGGTAGGTAGGAACCACCACGTCTCAAGGCCAACAAGCTCTGTGTTGCATCCAACCCTCCTGCTAACCAAAGCAAAGAGTGAAAAAAAAAAAAAATCCTCTACAGACAGTTTAAAGGGACTAGTTTTAGCTGAAGAGAGCAAGACACTTCAGCTGCTCAAACAAAATCTCCTTTCAACGACCCAGTGCGAAGGGTTAAACCTCCTCTCCCTAAATTACCTTTACTGCAACTACTCCAAATGCCATCGCTCTGAACGAGCCCGGTTTAAAGAGGGTTTCAGGGCTTGTTCTGCAAACTGAAGAGCAGGTATGGGGTCTAGAGGAGTTCAAAGCACTACCTATAAGTGAGGGGATTCTGGAGGAAAAACATGAGCTTTGCTCATTTCCAGATGTGCAGATCAAAACCCCTGAAGTCTATTCCAGGAAGCAAAAAAAAAGGTGATAATTTAACCAGCTTTTGCACTGTAGGCAACCAAAAGCTTTCAGGTTATTTGTAATCCAGGGACAGGAGGAGCAAGCTAGGGCTGGCACAGTTTGTTTTTCAGGTATGCTGTCTGGTTAAAGGATGAATTTCTGAACGGAAAAGCAAAGCGATGACCAATACACAGGAAATTCCAGAAAAGAAAGCAGAGTTACAGCATTTCCCTCAAACTTCAATGCACACAGCAAATAAGGTTTTACAGAGCTACAGATCAAACAGTGAGGAGTCAGGCCAAACACTGACAGGCAACTTTTAAGTGAAATTACCGTGCGGGGATGGCCAGGAAGCCTTTTGGCTGCGGGGAAAGACAAGCAGCAGCTTCCTTCAGAGATTTCTGATAGGAAGGCTTAAGCACCTTGGATTGGCAACATACAGCGATCCATTAATCCCACCCTTGACTGAGCATCTGGAATCAAAGTCCTGTAACCATTTCAATCCCCTGCTGCTTTACATCCCTTCAGCACCTGCCTCTTTGAAGTGTCTTTTTTTTTTCAGACTTACAGCAGGAGCTGAGGAAGGTGGAATACACACAGCTGCTGTTGGTAGAAACCTCAAGCACCCAGAGCTCACTAGAAGAGCCCAATGGATGCAAGCAGCCCAAACTCTTCATCTCCTTACCCAAAAGCCCTTGCATTTCTGCATCTGGATGCCACCGAAGCCGAGGGGACGAGAGATGTTGGCCAAGCTTACCTTGAGTGGCTTCGGCCCGTGTGACTTGTGCCCATCGCTCATCGCAGAGGGTCTCTGATTCACCACCGTCAACAAGTGGCGTTGGTGGACTAAGGCTTCTTTGAACTCCTCCTCCGTTTTGGTCTCTAGGAGTTTCTGCCGAAAGGTTATATCCGAAAACATCGTGGCAAAGGTCCTACCCACCTCGGTGGCAGTTTTGGTACTTTTCTGAGTAGGGGGGGGGAAGGAAAAAAAGGAGAAAAAAAAAATCCCTTGTAAAACTATTTCCTTTCACTTCTGAAAGGTGAAGCCCACTTATTTGCCCCCTTAGGCACCATCTGAAAGGCAAGTGGCTTCCAGGATCCCAGAGACACCTGATGGAGAATGGTACCCGTGGAACCTGTTGCAGGTGAACACACCAACCACAGTAGGATCCTGCAAAGGCATCAACATATAGACCCTGACCAGAAGCACTGATCAGTCTTAGTCAACTTACCAGGACTCAATGCAAAGCTGAACCACGCTGAGCATGAATTTTATCCCCAATTTCCCTTCGAGGCTGCTAAGAATAAACAAAGACTCTTTGCTATCCTAAATTACTGCTGCTGGGGTAGAAAGACATTGTAGACAAGGCTCCTGCAGGTAGAAGTAGCCTAATATCAACTGTTGTGCACATCTGCTTCCTCAGCTTCCTATTTTCTGGGCATTAAAACTCAATTTGGTTGGCTTCTCTGGGGCAACTCTGGCAGCACAAGTGGAGATTTAGAGCTCTCAGCTCAAGTAACTCCTGTCCTTGAGGAAAGCACAGGAAAGAAGCATCCGAGTACGCACACAAGCAACAGTGTCTATCTTCACTAAATCCTTGGAAGGGACAGGAGGCTTGCAAACATGAAAAAGGAACTGTTTGCAGGCTTTAACAGCTCTGTGAGCCACAGGCCTGACCTTTGAGGATCCAGCTTCAACAGCATCCAAGCCTGTTTTCCTGGTGCTCCAACCACCTGGAAAATTAGA
This sequence comes from Todiramphus chloris collaris, assembly GCA_025345505.1. NCBI lineage: Eukaryota > Metazoa > Chordata > Aves > Coraciiformes > Alcedinidae > Todiramphus > Todiramphus chloris. Next base: position 41,137,260 of record JANVCC010000035.1, read on the forward strand.
CACTACGGGAAAGGTAAAGGAGACTGAGCTTCCTATCCCCACCAAATCCAAGCTCTACAAACCCTGACCTGCTCAACTGCTTGGGCCACTTTGGATCAGGACAGGTAAGACCCTTGCCAAGGCAAAGCTGTGTAGAACCATAGCTCATTAAGAGCTCCTTTTCATGCAAAGTATTAACCCACCCACCTTCTCTACAACCAAACATTAGAGACACTCAACCAGACACCCTCCCTTTGGACAGCATCCAAGCCCCTCACATTACTCTGAGAAGTAGTAGCGAGCATATGTGGTTGATGAGAGTTAGTTTTCATGATTCATAGCAAAGCAGATGAACAGTTTCTTCATGAACACGACCAAATAACTCAGTGTTGCTTGCCAGGGAGGCACAGACATGTGGGTGGCACTGTACTAGTCCCAAGGTCATCACTAACACTACAGTTGCTCCATCACTTACACTGCCCTGCTTGCTTCCACCTCTCCTCCACCACAAGGAATGTCCCTTCAGACACATTTGTTAGGACAGGTTCAACTTAAGTTTCCAGGGAAGGGTTTGGATTTAAATGAAGATGATCTGCTCTGGGATTTCAGAGAATCATAGAAGGGTAGGGGGTGGAAGGGACCTCTGGAGATCATTGAGTCCAAACCCTTTGCCAATGAAGGAACACCCAGGGCAGGCCACACAGGAACAGATCCAGGAAGGTCTTGAAAGTCTCCAGAGGAGACTCCACAGACTCTCCGGGCAGCCTGTTCCAGGCTGTGTCACTCTTACAGTGAAGAAGTTTTTCCTCATGTTGAGGTAGAGCTTCCTGTGTTTCCCTTGCTACCATTACCTCTTGTCCTATCCCAGGGCACCACTGACAAGAGCCTGGCCCCTTCTACTTGACCCCCACCCTGTAGATATTTGTCAGCATCCCTAAGCTCTCCTCTCAGGCTGCTCTTCTCCAGGCCAAACAGCCCCAGGGCTCTCAGCCTTTCCCCAGCACAGAGATGTTCCAGTCCCTTCATCATTTCTGACTCCATTGGACTCTCTCTCTGGTATTTCCCTGTCCCTCTTGAACTGGGGAGCTGATTTTTGAGTTTAGAAGCTTGGTTCTGTTCAGACTGTACCAGCCTGGATTTGCCATCACAGGAGAAATTTCTCCTCTCCAAGTGGCCCTTGGACCGGATGCTTCAAGCTGCCCAATGCTGCACCCTTTCTTTGCTTTACCAGAGAGAGATGAACAGTTTAGAGAAAACGTGCAGAGACTTTCAAGAGAACTCAATTTTATTCCATCCTCCATGTTACAGAAGGCCAAGGATCTGCATTCCTTAGCACAACAGATGCCTATTTTCTGGGTTTGTGTTTTTGTTGGTTTTGGGGATTTTATTTTTTTTTTCCCCTCCCCAAGCAAAGCTCATTTAATCTGTTACTGTCAGCAGGTTAATTATTTTAACTGCTGTACCAGAAATGCGTACTTCGAGCTGGCTCCATCAACTCATTTAAAATAAAAAGCATATTGGCAACTGCAGCCCTGCTTGGCCTCCACTCCCTTTCCTTAATTTGATGCTGTCCATTGGAACCACAAACTTTCAGGATGCAGAGCTGTTCGCCGGGCGCTGCGCACGTAGCCGGCCAGAAATAAGCAAACTGCCATAGGATGAGAGAGAGATGGACACGGTCACACACACACGGGGTTCAGTTGTTTGCCTGCTGCTTTTTCCTGAGGAACATCAATATGTTTTCAGCCTGTTGGGTTTGAGATCTATGCCAAAAAAGCATCGAACTGCTCAGTTGGGGAAAGATCTGCCAGAAATCCTGGGAAATAAGGAAACACCAGTATTTCCATTTAAAGGAGGGTGGTGGTGGAGGCAGGGAGGAGACAGAGGGACCAGACTAGAAGGTCCCAAGGTCACCCAGATAGCATTGAAGAGGAGGAAATTGAATCAGGATATGTCCTGTTCCAGACAAGGTCCCCAACCTCTCCAGCACCTCCCAGAAGCACAGACCTAGTAACCCCAAGGTGTAAACAGCCAGCTTAAGTGTGAAAAGGTCCTGAGCTTTGAACTGTTCAACCATTAGCTACAACACCACACCATCTTCATCAAGCCAGTGCTTTCTAGGAAGCCAGGATGGGGATCCCCAATTGACCCTGATGCCCCCTGTGATACAGCAGTCAATGTGTACTAATGTTGGCCCCATCTACTCCAAAAAACCAGTAAACACACCCGAGCAAACTTGAACCTTGCTGCTCCAAGAACCACAAAGCTATGAAAACACAACCCAAAGGACCTCAGGACAGCAGGACCTTACAAGCCATCCCAGCTCCCAAATAGTCTTGTCCATATTGCTACAGAGCTCACAAAACTACACCTTCCTCTTGGTTATACGAGTCCATTTACAACTGCCACAACCACATCTGCAGTGTGTAACTGTCAGTCCCATCAGGAGAGTTTCCTGGGAGGCAACCCAGACCTCTGCAGTAGAGCATCAGCTGCTGACTCACAGGAGCCCTTTCACAAAGCATCACTTTAACCAGGAAGATCATTCCTCACCTCTAAGAATAGCAGCTAAGCTGGGAAAGCTGAAGGGAGCACATCAGAGCTATAGGTCTAGCAGAGAGTGTACAGGGACTTGAGAGACACTTGATGGGCAGTGTTCTCCTCCCAGTCAGGCCAGAGGACATTTTCCAGTATGAAATGATGACACAGCTGATTGACCTGCCCCTCACAGACACTTGGATAAACCATCTTGACAACTCCTCATGTGGTCTTCTCACATCCCCTTGTGTATTAAAAATATGTTATCATAAGCCCTAGAAAGAAACCAAGGAAAAGCAAGAACCCTCTGAAGCCCCAAGAGGGAACGAGAACACAATACTCACCATTTTAGGAGGAGCCAGGACTAATATCACAAATCTCACTTCGCAGGAGTTTTCACCCCAATTCTGAGGCCTCTCCAGGCGGCTGATGCAAACGTGACGTCGCTGAAGGGACTTTATAGTGCAACTGCCAAGGAAGAGGACATCGTTACCCACGGCACTACGACACACGCCACGCTCTCTTCTGGTGCACCAGGTTTATACTCACACACTTCTACTCTGAGAAACACAAAAGGTCGTTGCCTGTGAAAAGGTCACTTCTGAAATCTTTAATTGATGGTTAGCCCAGTTCTGGGAGCTCTTCTGTAGCATCTGAACATCCATGTTTTTATGGGAAATAACTTCCCAGATTTCAAGGTTTACTGTCCCCTTTCCCCTATCTGCTTTGTAGTAGCCAAGAAATCAAAAAGAGAGAGAGTGCAACACACCTAGGACTTGCTAGGTCTGCTACTAGCTACAGAACCTTCCACCAAAAAAAACCCTCTTTGAAAGAAGCAAAACCTCAACACCGACGTTACTGGAAAGCAGTTTTCACTTCATTTCACCTGATCTCCCACAGTGCTTTTGGAAATTTTAAGGCAAGATGCCAAGCCAACATATTTCTTTTGCCTTGGGCATATCTCTCCGAATGATTTTCGCTATCTGCTCTCGGCTGGAGGTTTTTCCCCCCACCCTCCTTTCTGGTACAGATGTGTTACAGAAACCAAGCTGAGCTCCTCCCTCAAGCTCTGCAAGATTACTGCTCGGAGGGAAACCTGCAATCCAGGCATGTCTGCTGGGCATGGGATGGCTGTTTGACTCCCATAACAAAGACTAGCAGCAAGTTGTTTGAAATCAACGCAGCAAAGTGGCTTGGTGTAGTTGCAGGAAGAGGTTAACATCAGCCTGGGCTGCAGATCTCCTGTTTCCACTAAAGCCACCTACTGCCACTCAACTCTCCTGACAAGCACTGGTGGAATAAGTGCACAGGGTTTGCCTATTGACACTGAAAGAGGCATGGAAGTGTTCTCGGAGTGATGCTTTTTTATTTTCCTTTATTCTTTCTGGTTCAAAGTCACTTTGCCTCCCTTGCTCCCACCAAGCAAGCATCCCACCGCAGCCCTTTAATAAGAGGATTCATCTCTCCTTTAACTTCTCTTCCATAATCCTAGCCCATATCATTCCTTTTTAACATGTATTCTCAAACCTCTGCACTCTGAAGGTTTTTCCAATAATGGCTCCTGAAGATGTGCTAGTCAAGAGCACGTTATATTTTCTATTAATTTCTTAATAACTTAGAGAAAATAAAATAAAAAAGAATAATAAAATCACACCATCAAGTGTGGGGTTTTTTTATCATTTGACTTCCTTGATCACAGACTGGGAGCAGCCTACGTACACAAATTAGTCTGACAAAGGCACTTGTCTGAGAGCAATCCAACAGCTTAATTAAAACAATACAGGTCATGAGTAAGATGACAGTATTTCATTTATTTCCTAACTCCCCTCAACCACAGCCCCTTTGTCCTTTTTCGACTCAAATTAGCTTTGGAGGAAAAGAAGATCAAGGCAGGTCCTAAGGTTAGGAAATAAATCTGAAGTAATTAAAAATAGAGCGCAACCCATCTTCTCAACTGAACCCATATTTGGGATCTGCAACAAATCCTCATCCACCCCTCCCAAGGGATCAAATGACCACAGACAACACTGGTTTGCACAAGCAAAGTAGCAGTCCTGCTGTGGCCAGAGAGCACACAAGTCTACTTGTGTTACAGTTCAACAAGCCAATGAGGAAGATGCATGAACTCCAGGCTTTGGACTAACAGGAGAACCTTCGAGTGGTCCAACACCTCCAATTCTCTCCCCATACACCTGGTCAGTCACCAGGAGCAACTGGTTCAACTGCCATTAGCAAATGGACCCTCATTTTAAGCTCTGTTCTCAGCATTTTCATATCTCAGCTGTTAAGCTCACAGATTAAATGTTTTGAAAAGGAAGGCTTTCTGGGCATTGTGAAGATCACTTCTACTCCAGAGCTGGCCAGCAGCAGGTATCAGACACCTAATGCTCACAGAGCTGTACTAAATGCTTTCCAGATGACATCCCTTTCCTACTGTTCCTATCAGGCAGTACTCAACCTAAAGAGAAACTACTGAAGTACCAAGTATGGCCAGACAAGACTTAGTACAGGGCAAGGGTTGATGGCATCAGCTCAAACCCCTGTGCCTGAAGTGGAGCAGGAGACTAAGGCATGCACACGAACGTAAGTTGGTACGTGTTGTGGACAGGCAAGTCACCAGCCACCTCCTAGCAGAACTTGCCTGCCTTCTCCCACCCCACTCCACAGGGCTATACCACCACTCCAGCTCAAGGGCTTCTCAGGTATAGAGGTGAAAACTTGACTCCAAAAAGGCTGCTCTTTGTTATTGGATGGCTAATTTTCTGAGCAGCCGTGCCAAAGCCTTGTGTTGCTCTAAATCAGGAGTCCACTGTTGCCTTACCTTGTGGGACTGGGAAAGTGGGAAACGAGAGGATCTCACAGGCAGTACCAGAAGACACAGACACACCAAGCACATTCAGAAGACACCAAGAAACTCACTGTCAGCACCACCTGGTTTTTTATCTGAAATAGCTTTATCCACAGTGCTGTAGTTTGAGCCTTCTCACACCCAGAAAACAGTTTCTATCAACTCTTGTGTAAAGAGCTCTATCATCACTGACACACATATCTGAATCCCTCACACCAGTAGAACTGAGGAGGGACCACTGAAGAACTTCCAACCTGCTTTAGGTCAATGCATGGACACAGTTTACAATGCCTTTGTAAATCAGTTAGTTTAGGGAGGGGAAACCAGAGTAAAACCAGATTTAATCAGGTGCCACAGAGGAGGTCTGATGCACCTGAGCATTCAGGGTCAGGCTTGATGGGGCTCTGAGCAGAGTGAGCTAGTTGAGGCTGTCCCTGCTCAGCACAGGGGGGTTGGACTGGATGGCCTTTAGAAGTCGCTTCCAAGCCAAGGCATTCCATGATTCTGTGATTAGGGAAGGGATAAAGAGCACCTCTGTGCAAAATGCAGACTCTCCTACACTCACCTTGGTCTTGCTCTGCTATGTCCATTGGTTTGGGGGAGGGACGAATGGTGCCTCAGTAATTTCAGTGCAAGGCCAAGTCACTTCTGCCCAGCATCTCAAGCTTTTCTTCAAATTCAAGCCATTATTTAGCTGACTCAAATCTTATTCCCTGGTGGAGCACTTACAGCTCCAATTTTTGGTTTAATCCCAGAATCCAGATACAAAGATAATACAAACCAAACCCACAGTCCCTACCAGACTTGTGAAAATATTTGTAAAGGATGTAAAAAAACCACCCCAACAACTAGAGTTATTTGGTTCACATGGAAAAATACCAAGTTATGCAAGGCTGCAGGTAAAACTCAGCATAGTTCAGGCCAAGAAGAGAGCTGCTTTCAACTTTTTGAAGTAGCACTCAAGTTCCCACTAAGAAAAAGAGGAATAATTGAAGACTAAATAGCCAAAGCCCCAAAAAACCTGAGAGCTAGCGAGATGTTTTCAGCTGACTCTAAAATCAAGTCTGGTTTGGCCAAAGCCTCCAAGTTCCCTTTTGGTTTGGAGTGAGCTAAATTTGATTCTCCTTTGGTTTGGCCAGAAAACTGAAGAAAAAACAAAGAAAAAACCAAAAAAACCCTATTTTCACCCAGTATCAGTCACAGAAGGAAATGCTGGGCTGTGATTTAATGAGATGCCAGGTTGTGTTCTCAGCAATTTGATCTTGATCCTCCAATAACTGAGCTCATAAACTCAGGCATTTGAATTCTAGCACGTGGTCCTGCTTCACTGTCCTCCTGTCTTTCCAGGCACGCCGATGGCGAGAGCTGGCAGTGCTCCAGCAAAAAAAAAAAATAATCACTGAGACACTGAGTCACGCAGGCCACGGGTCTCCCCCACGCCCAAGATGTTATCAGAGTAATAACACATTTCTCAACGAAATCATAAGAAGGGTCAAACTACGGAGACCCTCTTTAAACAGGGCAAGAAAGGAAGTTAATTCAGAAACAAATTATCCCCTGCAGTAAGAAAAAGTGCCCAGCAGAGGTAATCAGCTTGCCAGCCTTTTCCTGTCCCGATGCAGAACAACAATGACACTTCTTGTTCTCATCCACTGCAAATAAATCTTCCTCTGCCGAGCAGCTCCAGGCACAAGCTTTCAGAAACCAGAATTTGCAAGTGAGGAATGAAGCTGTGACCAGCAAAGCCAGCTCGCCCGCAGCTTGGCATGGGGTTGTTTCAGCAACCAAGTTGCTCCAAGCTGGATATCATTTTGGACTGGTAAAAGCACTTTGCTGGGCTCCAGAAAGACCCAACATCTCTAGCAGTTAATCTCTCCAGGAGAGAGTATTTCCTACAGGTCATTGAATAAGGAGACATCCCCTCCTCCTTGTACACGTGCTGCAAGCACTGCAACGAGTCATCCTCAAGATCTCCCTTTGGGACCCAAATTCCCAAAGCAGGATTTCCATTTAGAACTCCTTTTCCTAAACACAGCACCTGGAAAAGCTTCTGCTCTGCAGCATAACCTGGGACAGCCCAACAAGGGCAGCTACAGGTACTTCAAAGAAAATTAACTGGTTTTTTTTGAACCCAAAGAAGATTTGGGAGATGGTGGTTGCAAATTTGGGGGAAAGAGGCTGTTGTTTACAGGGCTCCAAATCCCGTAATCGTTCCTCTAAAGGATAATGTTGGTTTTGAAACACTTGGAATGCTTAATTTCCCACAACATCCCATTTTGCTCTCTGAAGGAAGGGGCACTATTCTGAGGAACAGACAGTAACCAAAGCACCCCTAATTTGAAATCTATTCCACAGCTAAACCAGAAGCAACATGGCTTTTCTGCAGACCCACGAGCCTCTGGGTCTGGGCAAAGCCTTCAACACTTGAAGCAGGCTTTGCATTACTTTTGTGAGAGATCCATTATTTTCACCTAACCATCAGTTATACATTACATCTGCCAAGCTGCTACTCTTAGACTTTACTGGAACAGCAGCCTGCCTTGAAACCTAAAAGAGCTTCACAATACCTGGTTTTGAAAGGCTACCTGGGTTCAACTCCTCCACAGGAATCACTGCAATGACACACTAGATCAGAGTAAGCAATTTTATAGTGACGGAGCACACACAAACCACTAAGTCACCCTCTGCTTGCAAAGAGGCTTTCCCCCTCTAACTCTGCTTTGCCTTTAAAACAGCTTTAGCAAATCAGCTGAATGCACTGAAAATAAGCCCTTCACCAATCTCTGTGCCTTATCAAAGCAGCCAAAGGAAATGGCTCTCCAGCTACTCAGTCCAGACGGTGAAGCAGCTTGCTTTCATGTTTTTCTAAGGATTCAGCTTTGGAAGAAAGCAGTATCTATTTATCTCCTGGCAAGAAGAATATAGGCTGGAAGTTGTGATGCCTGGGGAATTCCGCTCGGCTCAGGGAGCATTTGTTCACTAGCCCACACAGCTGGTGTTTCTCCTAGGAGGAACGTCAAGGAAAGAGATCCACCAGAAATCACTCAGTTACTTCAGCATCCTTAGCATTAGGTACCCTTCACCCCAAGGGGGGAAGGGGGAGTGGAAAACCCAAACCAGCTTAAAATAGGTATTTGCATCTCCATCTGGCAGACAGTGAAAGTAGCAATTGTGTGTGATAGGACTTGGCTTGTGACAAGAGCCACTTCTCCACATATTCACCATTGGGTAAGGGCAGGGGGACTTTCTTGGGCTTTTTTTAGCCATAAAACCGTGCAATGTCAAACCCAATATCTCTCCCAGGAGCTTCTTCCCAACTTTTCCTGATCCAGACACGCAAAGCATCCAGTTTACCTCCTCTTCCAGGCTCCAGATTGTGGTAGGTCTGGGTGCTATACATGGGAAATTCTGAGCACTCTCCTGGCAGTAGACCTACCTGCTGGAGGCATCGGATGCTGGAAGGGTACCAAAGCACCTCCCTAAGCTCCTACCAACAGCAGAGCTTCCTCGTACTAAATAACTGAAGTCTAAGGGTAATAGTTCAGCACTCTCCATTCTGGGACAGGTCTGGCTGTCCCTCAGCCCAGCTTCTCTGCTGAAACAACAAACCAGAAGCTTCACGCTGAAGCAGCATGAGATCTCCACACCAGTGTGTGTCTTGCCTCTCTGGCAAATGCTATGAATAGAATAAAGAGGAAAAAAAAAAAGGAATAAAATAAAATTACAAAGAGTTGTGCCTGTGGTTTCTAAGGTATGAGGTCATGCCCTTGACCAACTAAGCTAAGCTGTAACTCTGAAGATCTGCTTTCTAGTTAGAAAACCATCATGTACATGGATAGCTGGAAACCTTCATTCTTCTAGAGATGAAGAGCGTTAGTCAGTGAGGCATGCAGTGCTGTGCTACTCTCAGCTACACAGAATTTTAATGAAGGAGCCTCAAGGTTTCCATAAGCTTACATGCCCTGGTATGGCTTCAGCAAGATCAGACTTCAGTCATTCCTGACAACAAAAACCCTTAAAGCCTGTTATGAATCAGAAGCCAGTTGGTTTCCTGGGCTCCTGGGGAACATCCAAACCTCGAGGTGTTCGATCCCTCAATGGTTTGTTCTGTCACATGGCTATAGCCCAGATCCATATGGTACATCTGACCTTGCTGTTGGGTCAACAGACCTGTAACTGGCAGGAAAGCACCAATTCTGACAGCAGCAGAATAGCTGTTTCACCCTAGGTTTTCCCCACTGCTTTTCCCAGTGAGGATAAGTCAGATGAGAAAGAGCAATCCTTTCTCCAGCACAGAGGAGGGAGAAACAAATCTTTGTGCCCATTAGGAAACGTCCTTCTACAGCCAGGCTCTGCACAACTCAGTTAAAACCCCACACAAGTTTTCTCCTTCTGACTCTAAGCTCATTTCAGCTTTAACATTGCCCCTCAAAATCAAAAACACTACCAAAGCCATATCTCTGGGCAGCTCTTCCTCATTAATATAATCCTGTCACAATACTCAAGCTTATCTCCTCCAACTAGGAATAGAAAGGTAGTTAAGGTGCCCCAAACTCAGCAGTGCTAGGTTAAAATTTAGCAAAGACTATAGACTAAATGCAAGGATAAATAACAGCAGCCACTCTTGAAAGTTCTTCCCACTCACAGAAAAAAAATTTTTCAGCAACAAATTCCTTTTACTTCAGAGTTTTGGAAGTTATTTTGCAATCTGACTTCAAGAAAAATGTAAGATCTAAAAATATGGTTCACAATCTGTTGCACAATAGCTACAGCAGAAATACAGCGCAATAATTAGATAATTATAGTTAATAACTCATCAGTGCTTTCCCACCACTTTCTTCTCCCTCTTCAGCGTAACAAAAGGAAGAAGCAAGGAAAGTTTTGCACAAGACACCTTCAGGCTGTAGGCTTATTTTTCAAATCCTGTCTTGTCATGGAAGCTGGTATTACTCACATGGATACATTTAAAGCTTTGGCACGTTCCTACAGAAAGGCTGGACCTACCCTTTTCAGCTCCACCTATAGCATCACAGCATTTGCATCATGACCCCTATAAAGGCTTTGTTATTGTCAGTCCTCTCTCCAAAGCCCTCCATAGAGCCAAGGAAGAAACATCCCAACCTCTACACTTTCTAGTGGAGGATGCACTTTATTGCTGCTGTGTGACCTACGGCATCCAACGAGGAGAAAACTGCTCCAAAGCCCCCTTGGGTGGTCAGTGCAGAAAAATTGTTTTCTTGTATGAACTTGTGATGCTCTTTGTGCAAGCTGCTCTGTAGGCGCCAGGCGTTAAGAGCAGAGCTGACAGCAGCACAGACATTACCCAGGTCACTTCTTTCACAGAACAGAGCCCTGATATGCAGTAGTCATAATCATAGAGACCACATCATTCTCTTTTCAGAAGAGATTAGAAACAAGGGGGGAGGTTTTTTTGCTTGTTCTCAGCGAGTTTGTTTGGTTTTGTTTTGTTGTTTGTCAGGGTTTGGGTTTTTTTTTTTTAAATCATCTATTTCCAAAGCAGAACACCCTACATCTTTTCCAGCAATAAGCAGAGGGTAGGAGAAAGAACTGCTAGAAGAAGGAAAGCTATTGTGACAGTTGTCCTAGCAAACTGGCTGTGAAGGCTAGAATATGTGCGTGCACTCCCCAGGCCTTCAGGCACCCATCCAATAGTAATTTCTCCAAGAATTAACGTATTTCTTGACAACTTGACTAACAGACTGCATATGCATAAAGCAACAGACAGAAGTCAAATCACATTGCCTTGGCTGGCTCAGTGACTCAGGTTCTGGGCTCTCTCTGTGAGGGGACAGTTTGGCTCGCACGACATGCTTGATTTCCGAGACAATCATTTCAAAGCCCAGTTTTGGTCAAGTGGAAGCTGGGGTGAAGCCACCACATCTCATAAATCCCAGGTGACAGAGTCTTTATTGTCTTAAGGGTCTGCTCCGATGTTTAACAGTGTTGACAATTAATCAGTGCCTGAATTAATTGTCAGACAACGTAATCAGTGACTAAATAGTGTCGGAATTTCTGACTTTGACTTTCAATTACAAAGTTTCAATGTTTTCATCAAAAGACCACTTCACTTGTCCCTTTCAGAAGCTCCTCATTAACATTTCTCAATAATTAGCATTTTCTGGCTTTTTTTTCCTGCATTCTTAGCTTGTTAACACCAGATTTCAACAGCATCCAAGAGCTTAATGCCCTGTAGAGACTGTGGTCACCTCTGCAACTACACAAGCAGAAGCCTGGGCTAAGAGGAGCAGCCCAATGTGAAGACTGAAATGCTACAGGCCAGGATGGTTGGAGAGGGCATCACCATCTGGACTTAAAAGGGCACATTCTGAAGGGCTGTTCTTCCTAGCAGCAAGAAATTTTTGAGCGGCCAGTGGGTTCTGCTCATCTAACCCAGGTACTTACATGATACAGAGCCAGGACTGTTGATACTGCACCCCTGTGACTGTCGCTGTGACTCCTTGAATTGTATCTGATAAGAGGTGAACTAGGAAAAGAAGAGAGGGAAACGTTACAGGCTGTCCATGTCTGGTTTGCAAATGCACACATTTCCTTTCAAACAGAAGCCGAGTACTAATTCCAAGCGTACTTATTTATCTGCACAGTGGATTGATGCAAGGGTGAGGGGTTGACAGCGGAGAAAGATGGAAACGTTTCTCCTGATGCTTTTGAATTCTCTCCTTAAGCTATTCACAGCTTGGAAAGGCAGCTGCTTTCTCCTCCCAACATCAACCTACTGCAGTATTAGATTATTAGATTAGCACTATTCAACACACACACACAGACAGGACCAGAAGAGGCATCATCTTCTGAATCCCCTACCCTCTCCTCAATTATTGTTCTCATACTAGCTTATGGCTCTGCTTAATTTTAATTTATTGGCAGAAAGCCTAAATTAAAGGGATTATAAATGCAAAGCTCTAAGATAGGTAGCAAGAAGTAACCAAAGCATGAACATGCTTACTACATGCTCAGGACTTGACATATCTGTTAAACAAATTCACTCAGGCTGTGACAGTTACATTTGAGGTGCGATGTACATGTTTGTATATTCATTCCTGTTGACTCTGAAACATCAGGGGTGCCTACAGAGAAACAATGCTTAGTTAAGCTTCTTTACATCTTGGGCTAAAAGGTAGTGGTTTAGACTATGCTATGACATTTGCAGATAGTTTAAGGTGACATGTGAGCCAATAAAGCTGGCTAGGGCTGCCCTAGGTGAGTTTCTGGAGGGAAACAAAGCGTCTCTTGTCCCTTGCAGTGGGCTGGGAGCAATGTGAAGGCTCAGCCCTCCCCAATCACTTATCCAGAGAAGGCAAAACTCCCCAGCCAGTGTGAATTCACAAGGCAAAAGAGCCATTTCTGAAGAGACACCAGCAAGCATCACTTTGCGGAAGAGCATTGGACACTTTGAGGACAAGCACATCTAATGGGTCCAAGCAGAGAAGACACACCAGGGATGTAGACTTCTCACCCCAGAGAGAACCACAATGTGTCATCTTAATGAAACACGGGCAAGATGCCACCAAAATATAAAAAAAAAAAAGAATCCTGGAAACATGGGACCCTTCAGTCTGAGTGACACGGAAAAATAAACCCCCAGCGTCACATGCAACATGCAGGTCAGGGGACCACGCAGCAGGGAGTGTCCAACACACCACCAGTGGAAAGGATGACAACAGTAACCTGCAGGCAAAAATCAAATGAAGAGTTGATTACCATTCCCTTCTCGTGGGGTCCCTGAATCCGTGAATAAAGTGCTCATGATTCTTTCAAAGTTGCAGCTGGGCTCCATATTCTCAGGATCTTCAGCAAAGTGTTTCAGCATCTCGCGAAGAACATCGTCCAAGGAGGTGGCTGTTTCATCAAGGATGATGCTGGCTCTGGCCAAAAACCCATCCAGGTCTCGGTGGGCTCTGACTTCCTCCTCAAAATTCTTTAATTTCAGGTACTGTGTTAAGAAGAGATCAGAGTATTAGACAGCTATACACAATACCTAAAGGCCTTGGACCTGTGTCTCTCACCAGCAGTTGTGCTGAGGTTGCTGCCACACAACCCATCATTCTGGAATCACTTTGACCATTCAGATCACACAGAAAAGGAGTTTTATACATTGAAGGCTTGCATTTTCAAGCCTTATCTTAACCCAGTGGCCAGAGGTGAATGCCTAGGCACTATTTATACCCTGACATAGAAAGCAGAGTTTAAAGAAAAGGAGGTTTGGTTTGGTTTTTGCCGAGGAAAGCACAGAAGTTAGCCCAAAAGCAAAAACGCTTAAGGTAACATTTAATTTCCCCTTTAGGTTTAAATAATTCACGAAGTTTGCAGAAATGTGGGAAAAGTTATTTGAAAGGAAAGGAGTCTGAGCTCAGAAGCATGAAAAATTAACAGTATGCATCTCAGTGCAACCTAATCCAGTTCTTCTGAAACTGGGAACCATCTCTCCCCAGTTAGGGAGCCTGAAATGGGGAATGCCATCCAGCCCGTCACTCTTTTTGACACTTAAGTGTGTCTCATCCCCACTCCCAAAGAAGTTTTTTTTCCTTTGTGGACAGCATTTAGCTTTGAATCAATGAGAGAGAAAAATAAGAGGGAAGCAGACACAGGGTGAAACTGTCTCAACTCTGCTTGTTCCCCCTCCTGTACCAAACTTGTCAGCCTTGAGATGGAAGAAACACCTTCGCTGTGTGACAAAACCCTCAACTCCTTTCTGCCTTTGTCAGCTGTGAAGTTCTTCAGCTGAACAATCAAACTACAAACGTGTCATTCCCACCCCAGTCCTTGGAAATCCACGCACGGTACCGGTCAAGGACCAACAGCCCCATCCTCTCCAACAGCTTACGACTGCGTGAGGAAATGGGAACTGCTCTTTGTTGTATGGATCTTCCTTCCGATGGGAAATCTGCCAGGGCTTGAGCTCATGAAGCTGAGGACCAGGTTGTCAAGATACATTTAAAGCCTCGGATCCCCCTTAAGCTCAGTAGAAATCAAGCACTGAATTGCTGCTTCAAATCTGTCGCCGAGTTGCCTCCACAACTGGGACCTTGCCACCTTCTCCCCCCAGTTACAGCCCTACCCCAGCACCTGACTCCGGGATCGTCTCACACACACCCCCCTCTACCTTTTCCATTTATAGCCCAGACACAGGAGGGGAAAAAAAAAAAATTAAAATGCTAACATCTCACTAATTACTGTAATTATCACAGCAACTATCAAGTTGTCAGTACACATCCATTGCAATTAGCACTGTTTTACTTTGCATCAATCACTCCTTACACGGCATCCTTGAGAGGGAGGATTCTCTGAAGGATTTCAGCTCCCACCCCCAAGGCTTTGTTACCATCTGCTCTTAGGAGAGAAGACAGTGACACAGCTACAACCCCACCTAAAAGAGACCATATGACTGCAAGGGGACAAACTGGTCTCAAATCACTGCTACGTGATGTTAAAGTCCTCATCACCACCTGTAACACTGGTGCCTGTGGGGCTACCGTGGGACCAGCAGCCACCTCCTAAAGGTAACTCATTTCAGCTTGTCCAGCGTGCAGAGTCCAACCTGGGATGGAGGTTCAATCAGCAAAGAGGACAAATGACCTTGGCAGGATTTAGCAAGGTAGATGGCAGATGAGGAGCCTGTGAAGGCACCAAGCAGGTTAAGAGCATCAGAAGTGCCACAGCACCAAGGAACTGCCCAAAATGAGGGTGGCTTTGTCATCAGCTTCTCCCATGCATGAGAGAAGCCACCAGAAGCAGAACAGCAGAAGGAGAAAGTTGAGGGATAGCTGAGGGACAGCAAAACTTAAGCAAAAGCATTCAGAAGAGGGCTATTATCTGCCCACATCATCTCAGTCAACACTGATCTTCCAGGGAGCTGTGCACGCCAGCATCATGTGCTCGCTGGGGCAAGGCAGTCCTGTTAGCAGCTTACTGCAAGTCATAAGGATTCATCTCCAGCTCTGCCACAGGCTTTGGCCAATGCCTTGGGTGAATAATTTTCCACGTCTCAGTTCTGTTTTATACTCCCCTGGTCCAGGTCCTTTGTAGGAAAGCAGGGGCAACACCCATCCTTATTACTACCCCCGGAAAAGTGGGGAAGATAAGCACATTAAAGCCTCGCAAGGCAACTTTGCCACCATGAAAGGATACAAAAACCACCACTCCCAGAGACAAACCAAGATCAAATGGGTGGAAGCACTGGTACAGCACTGCCTCGGAGACAGCTCAGAGAGAACCGTTCCAGTCAGGACACCCAGTGGTTTCAGGACAGACTGATTGCTCCTTGACAAGTATTTTTAGCTCGATAGTCAAGTCGCATCAGGATACTTGATGCTGCAAACTTGATGCTGGTAACTGCTTAGCAAGAAACCCGAGAGAGCTATCTAATGGCTGTTTTAAGAGCATGGAGCATCCTCGATTGCAAAGCTGCACGCTGCATTGTGGCAAGGACTGAGGATGTTGTGCCAAAGGAGAGGGAATGTGTTCAAACAGCCTCCCTCGACTCTTGGCTAAAGGCATGCACACTATCTGCAAAAGAAAGAACAAGAGCTCTCAATGCTCATCAAGAAGGCCCCAAATGCAAGCGCTCTCCTGGATGTCTGTTTTGGAGACCACCTCCACTTACAAGACACCGCAAGAACCCTGTGAGACGGGGTGTCCGAAAAGCATGTTCTCCTGAGCAGATCTGTAGTGCTGTTGCCACGGTCACTTGGGTCAATCCCCTCAGAAACACATCATCATGATGATCATGTAGTTCAGATCTTGTCAAGGAGCTTCTCCTTATTTATGCCCACAAAGTGCCATGCCAGACAGCAACTTGCCCTAGACAGACTGCCCTTCATGTGCCCATGGCACAAGAACCAAGGCTGCCACCAGAGACGGGGACAACCTATCAGGGAAACATCTCCAGCCAAAGCTTCTAACCTGACCACTTCTAACCAGACGATTGGAGCCATCTCCATTGTGACTCAGGTCCCAGTTTCCATCGCATTTCAAACCCAAAATTTCCACTCGTCCTCCCTGGAGGCAAAATCTGGCAACAGTGTCTTTTCTCAAGCCCTACAAAAGCATTCTAGCTCTCTGGTATTTGTTGCTCAACAGCACTAAAACGCTTAAAACGTGGACTAAAGGCCAGAAAAGCAGCAATCCTACAGCTCTGGAAAGGGAAAATAAAGTAGAATAGACACTTGTGTGTTAGCAGTTTCCAACTGTTTCTTATCAGAGGCAGATCCTGCATTTGGGCTTAGAATTTGCACTTCAAGTGATTAAGTTCTTAGGTTACTCTCAGTCAAGTGCATGCAACTCAGAGAACCTTGGCACTAGGCCTTAGACAAGACAAATTATTGACAAAGACATTTATGCTCCTGAGCACAGAGTAGCTTATTTTAACTGCTCCGACTTAATATCAAACAATGTTTACTTTTTGGTTTTAGTTTGGAGTTTTCTGTTTGGGTTTGTTGGTTTCTTTTTTGTGGGTTGTTTTTTTTCCTGGTGTGTTTGTCTTTTTTGGTTTTGGTTGGTTGGTTTTTATTTGTTTCTTTGGTTTTGTTTGGGGGTTTTTGACTGTGGTTTTTGTTAGTTTGTTTTGGGGGCTGGTTTGTTTGCTTTAACTGCAGGGAAGATTCTTTTTCTTCTCAAGATACTACACATTTCCCTCCCCTACCAATTCAGCCAGCTGAAATACCTTCGCAGTATTTGAGCTGTTGGAGACCTAAAGCAAAGCAGAGTTAAAGAGCTCCCTGGGATTCCCTAAAAAAAAAGCCCCCCAAGGCTTCAGTACACAGATTTAAGAACCCAAATTACCCCCTGCAATCTATTATACACCACGCTCAACGATGCTACGAGTTCTCACACAAACCAGCAGCCAGGTCCAGGAGTCAAGACAACTTCAAGCACCATGAGCCACAGCCCTAAAGACCAAGACTTCACGTGGTATTAAGCATCAACCCATGTCCTCTCTGCATGCTGCCCATGTACTTCCATAGCCAGGGGTTCGTAGTAATGCAGCCTACACGAGGTCTTTGTGTTTTCACCTTATCATCGAGGTACAGCCTCGAAAGCAAGCGTCAACTAAACGTTGTTTCCTAATAGGCCTCCTGCACCGTGTGTTCCCAGGGAATTCACTCCTTGCTGAACCTTGTGAAGGCAGATCTGATTAGCTGGAATAAACAGGAAACCAAATCACAGCAATTTCTATCGGGTGTTTCTGCTGTCGGCTCGAGAGGAGCTGAGCAGCAGGAATCTCTACTGTGCATGCCTGGATCCCTTCACGGGCAGCTGCAGAAGAGAAAGTGATGAATTAACATGTCAAGGAATTGTCTGGGACAAAGGGAAAAAAAAAGCAGGAGGGGAACAATCAGAATTAGACAGAAATTGTTAGGAGAATGAGTAGCACATGGGTTTTAGGTTTAGAGAAAGACAGATGAATACAAGGAAAGAGGCATTAATATGCCTCCTGTTCAGGCCAGTAAAAAACCCACTTCCTCACTCCAACTGTGTGTTTCATGATCCTTTTCTCTGCTTCTAGACTATGAAAAAAATAATAAATCGATCACATAACATCCCTACTTACCTTTCTTGATGTGTGCAGTAACACACAGCCAGCACTTTCATTTTCAGCTGGAAAGGGGGGGAAAAAAAAAAAAGAAAGCAATATCAGAAAAGTGTTACTATTGCAGGTACCTGACAGACAGCTGGATCCAATCAGAAGGCTCAGAACAAGGTGAAATATCACTCTTTTTGGCAGAGGATGATCTCTAGAGAACAGCAGAGGTTCAATTTTTACAACATTTCCCCTTTTGGAAGCGTAAACCAAGTGTAGAAGCAGCCTTTGGCATGATCTGATCAGCTGGGGTTTGTCTCTTGCAGTTTGGGTTTGTTTGGTTTTTTTTTTCCCCAGATTCCCCATGTATTTTTACTCTTCACTTCTCCCCCCACCTCCCAAAATAATCCAACTCTTAATCCTTTAGGTAATCATTTAATCCAAGGCATGGTTGTTTGATAGATTGAGGCTAAGATTGCATGAGTCACACTCGTTTGGAAACCATTCTTGACATTGTTAGAGTCAACAACAACACCCAGGCACTTCCAAGGGAGCAGAGCTGCGAGAGATCACAGGCAGGGACTCGAAGATGAGCACGTTAATGTCCTGTCAACTCACCACGCTGCCTTCATAAATCTAAGGGTAAAGCAACAGAGCTCTTGGGAAAGAAAAAATGGTGTTTAGGGACTATTCAATGACACTGACTAAGCAGTCGAGTTAGAGATGGGGGTACCTGGGAAGCTCCCAGTTCAAACTTCCAGGGATGAGCATCAATTTTTTCTTAGAGTAACTACAAAGGGATTTTTTTGGGTATAAGCTAAAGAAAAAAACTGAATCAAACAAACCCTGGCTGGTTTTTACCACAAGCCCAATCCATACTGCTCGCATCCAAGACAGCTTCATCTAGAATCATCTAGGCTGGAAAAGATCAGAGTCCAACCATTAATCCTTCTCCTCAAGTCCTCATCTTCACACCCTCCAAAAAAAACTACAAGGCTGAGCTGCTACCAAAATTATGCATGAGACACATGAGCAGTTTTCACTCAAATGAGCATGGTGACAACATGGAAAAAACCCACTGAAGATGAAAAACTTCTCCAGAGGCCAAGCTGTGGAAAAGTACGGAGATGTAACACAGAGCAACAGCTACTCCAGTGAGGTTGGTTTGGGGTTTTTTTTTTGCTTCTTGTCCAGATCTGGACTTTCAAATCCAAACCTGTAAGAACTGCTGCAATCCCATCTCACAGGTTGACCACACACATAGGCACCTCCAAGCCCAGTCCCTATACTCTCTGAAATATAAGCTGAGGATGCAACTCAGATGAAAACACCAGAAATAATAAAAAAACCAAAAAACAACAACTTTTTCTGCCCCCCCACAGAAAGCTACTTTAACCAAAGCCATCCCTGATCAGACAGGAATTCAAGCCATCTCCACAGTGGGGTTAAAAATCTGCAGCTCCAACCGGGAGCAGAGTTGAGTGCAGTAGAGCAGAGGGAAAGGATTCACCTTCAACTCCCACTAAACAAAAGATGGTTGAGAGGTGTTGGTTGCATCACCCAACTTCTCCCACAGTTCACTTGGGTGCTTCACATGTCATTAAATGCATCACTTAACTAGACGAGCCTGCTGGTGCAACAGTCCCAATTATTGCTGGTTTTGACACATCTTCTGGAAAACACAAGCCGTTTCATCTCAAAAATGCTATTTATTATTAAAAAGCAAGCACCCAAATAAACCAGAAACATCAAACATTTTCCCCAGGCTCTCATGTTTGTAGTTCTCCAAAGCTCACTTACTCAATTTACAGCCTAATTACACATGCAAAAGTATGCTGGAAGATTTGGAAGCCATAAATATTCATTGAGGAGAAAACATGTTTTGGTTTCTCTGCTCTTGCAAGAAATAGTTCTAGAGAGACAAAAAAAACCCACCCACAACCCTGAACAATGGCAAGCACGTGCTGAAAGGAGGTGTTATCTGCAGGCTGTCCTTACAGCTACATGGAAAGGCAACAGGAATTCATGCTGCCCTTCCATCGTGCAGCAAACTCTTGATTCCTTTCATCAGTTTCAATCTTCTCCACTGACAGCTCTCTCAGGTACTCATTCTGGGGGAGCATCAAGTGCTGCTTTATCAGTACAAATGAAATCAGCTAGTTACATCTGCTGGACCAGGAACTTTTTGGTTTGTTTTATGAGGAATTTGAAAGATGTTCTGGGTATGGAGGTGACATTTTGGTATGCCCAGAGTCTGACTTGTCTCATCTGAGCAACGCGGCTCTCGGACTCAATCTAGAGAAAGAACAAAACTAGATTCCTCCATTCTGGGATGTTATCTTAAATGCTCACCAGAGTATTAGAACATTACCTGGGGATAGAGGCAAATCCACTCAAACGTGAAAACCAGAGGAAATAACACACAGAGATTGCCCAAGTGCTCTTCTGGCTTGTGAACCATCCATTTACTTTCCGCAGCAGAACCCAGTAGGCAACGTGGGATAAAGCCCTGCACAAGGTTGCCCATGGACACATCCATCAGGAGATAGCTTGGCTAAAGCCCAAGATCAATCACTACCATCCTGCCACCCATTTTCTCCTCCTTCCTGGCACTATCACCGCTTCCCTCCACGAGCTCAAAAGATGCAATGCCCTTGACCCTTGCACCTCCACGGAGGAGCTCTTCAAGGGGACAAGACAGAAAACCATAGATTCAAAGAATAAATATTAAAGAAGCATAGTGACAAAACCATAGATTCAACCTCTACTATCCAAGAAGAAACTATCCATCAGCGACCAGTTGCGTCTCACTCCGAGGAGTAATAAACTCTATTTCACACCTGAATGTCAGGATGAAACATACTTCAACAGCAGGAAGACAGCAGAGCCATGCAAAATTTTCATGCCTTATTGTTTTTTTGTCCAGCAAGGACCAAAAAAACCCCAGGCTGCACCAGTCTATTTTAGGCAAGCGAGCTAACTACGGGCATTATCTGCCTCCTCACACATAGCTAAGGGAGAGCTGCCAGGGGTGACCGACCTTATCTGTTCGGCTGTGCTCCAGGTTTCTGCCCAGGGGAAAACCAAAAAAAAGTAACAAATAAGTCAGCAAGGCATCTCCACCATCCCCTGGCAGCCACATCAAGGGGACAGGCACAGCCTGAGTTTCTGGGATGCGTGCACACCAGCACGCAGAGATCTTGAAGACGCTACAAAGCGACCGGCTGGGTGTTGGGTTCGGTTTTAGCCGCGCTGAGGAATCCCCACCAAGGGGCTCAGGCTCGCGGTGGCACCTTCAGAGCCCTGCCAGGGCACCATGGCACGGGTCTGCTTTTTATTTCCCATCCTCTGCAGAAGAACGAGACCCATCCAGCTTTGACACAAACCAGGAGACCTAATAGAAGGGAGAAACGCAGCAGGAAATTTGCTATAAACCGAAGCGGTTTTATCCCAGCCGCTCCTTACATAACATCCAGCAACCCAGAGGAATGAAATCCCTGCTTGCTTCCCCTCCAGCCCCTGTTTAGATAACGACATGCCAAGGCAGCCCTGAAAGCAAACCCATATGCCAAAGTTGAAGGCTTTTCACCTTTTGCCTTAAGGGATCCAGGGAGACCTTATTGTGGCCTTCCAGTATCTGAAGGGGGCTACAGGAAAGCTGGGCAGGGACTTGTTAGGCTGTGGGGCAGTGACAGGACTGGAGGGGATGGATTAAAGCTAGAGATGGGTCGATTCAGGTTGGACATGAGGAAGAATTTCTTCCCCATGAGGGTGGTGAGACCCTGGCACAGGTTGCCCAGAGAGGTGGTGGAAGCCCCATCCTTGGAAGTGTTCAAGCCCAGGCTGGCTGGGGCTGTGAGCAACCTGCTCTAGTGGGAGCTGTCCCTGCCCATGGCAGGGGGGTTGGAACTGGATGATCTTTAAGGTCCCTTCCAACCCTGACAACTCTATGATCTGCTTTCACTTTTCCATCCCTTCCCATGTACAGGTTCCCCCTTAACACCTCAGAAGACCCAAAAGTTTTTGGGGCTAAGCCATCACGGGATGTCTGCAGCACCTTAAAAACTTATTTTTCTTTAGAATAAGGGTGTGGAAATTGAAGAGCAAGAGCTTTTTGGCTCTGCAGGTGTCAGCGTCATGTTACTTTAGATCTACATACAGTACTTACCCCATGGTAAACAGGTTAATAAATCAGAGCTGAATACTACAGTAGGGATTCAATGGTTTCCTCAGGAAAATACAAAGGATATGGTGTCAGTGGAAGTATTTAAGGTTGGGGGGTTTTTAATATAAGAAAACAAACCTATTTTATCTGGGCTTTCTTTTGGGGTTTGAGTAAATCCAAGCCTTAATCACTTGTGCTGAACCACACAGAAGAACAAAAATGTTCTGCTTTTAGAATCTTTTGCCTTAAAATAAAACCACATCAGTGCACGGCATGACAGGAGCTTGTTAGGAGAAATGGAGATACTTCTAAACTTCAGCCTTGCCCCAGCACAGAGATGCTCCTGTCCCTCCCTCGTAACTTTTGTAGAATCTGGTGGACTCTCAAGTAGTTCCTTGTCTTTCCAACTGGGGAGCCCAGAACTGGACATAGTACTGACAGAATCATAAACGTCTCTTCCAACCTGAACAATTCTGAGTCCAACCATTAACTCAGCACTGCCAGGGCACCACTGACCCATGGCCCTCAACACAACATCTCCACGGCTTTCAAACCCCTCCAGGGATCACAGGGACTCCACCAGTACCCTGGCCAGCTTGTTCCACGCCTTGATAACTGTTTTGGGGATAACTTCTTTGATCATGTCCAACCTAAACCTGCCCTGGTGCAACTTGAGGCTGTTTTCTCGTGTTCTATTGCTTGTTGAGAAGAGACTGACCTCCCCCCGGCTCCAACCTCCTGTCAGGGAGTTGTCAAAAGCCAGGGATGAGATACGAGTGCCAGGCACTGTGTCACTTGTCACATCTGCCAACTCCCCTGACACAGATGCACTACAAAAGCAACTTTTTCCCGTTTGTTTGTTTTGATTTAAATTAGAAATAGATTTGGTCAGTAAGCTTGGAGCTGGGGAACCAGGTCCATTTTCCCATGCCAGATGGAGAGACAGGGCACTCAAAATCCCAGGGGAAGAAGCTGCCCTGAAGCAAACCCAAGGTGAAGCACCTAAAAGGGAGAAAGAACGCTGCCTTCGTGGAGAGCCGCCCGTGCTACCCAAACCCTTCTCCCCACACCTCCCTTGGCTTCACAAGCACTGCTTTGAAAACACCCTGGTCAGGAAATTCAGAGGGAGGCCTTCTCCCCCCCCTCCACACACACACAATCAGTGCATCCACTTTCCATTAGAGTATAGGAAGCTTCAGGGAGCCCAACATCCCACGCTGACATCAAACTGCTAAAACAGGAGTTATCAGATGGAACGCGTGGGTCAGCATTGTGCCTCGAGACATAAAAAGGCCCTCGGTATTAATGTGAGGAAATGTGACTATTGTGTGCAGAATGATACCCATTCAGGCCCAGACCACTTGTCTCTGGACGCTACTCTCTCTGGAATATCCTTGGCGCCAGCATCTAGCGTTTCTCCTCGTCCCCTTAAAGAGGCAAGGAATAAAAAAGTCAGTCAGTCATCTCGGCAGGGTTGCGAGTCGAGAGCTCCGTGTTTTGCTCGGAGGAGAGGCGGCGGCGGGCGTGCACGTGTCTGCTGCTGGAGCAGATTACAGGAAACTGTTGCTTCTCCGTATCTAGGAGTGATCAATTGTCCAGAGAGGGTGGAACAGGCTTTAATTTCTCATGAAGCGTAAATCGTGTTCCATTATTTACCCTACACACCCTGACAAAGCCACATCCTGCTTTCCGATTGGCTTTTTGTTGCCATCAGGGTTTTGCCTTCTGCCTTCCTCCCCCCCCTAAAAAAAAAAAAAAGCTGCTTAGAGGCACCTCTACAGCCACAGCCACCAGGATGAGCATCAGCTCCAAGTGGCAACACACCACAAAAGTTGAGCAGCTACCACTTCACAAATCCCTGATAAATTGTGCCCAAGTTTAGGAAAAAACCCCATAAAACTCCCGTGCAAATCCCTCCATTGCCACCCGGGGAAAAGAGGAGAAGGGAAAGTGTTTTAAACGCCCCCCAAGCTGCAAGAAGAGAGTTTAAACAACAGAACTATTTGCCTGGCTGACTGAAGGGAGCTGTCAAGCAGACAAGGACACCATGACTGACAGCAAGGCTGGGGCCCCAACACGCTTGGTGGACCCACTGCATCAAACCAGGCTTGCATTGCCTGACCACCAACTTGAAGGCTCAGCCTAAACCAAACTGCTGTCCTGGTCTGCCCGGGTTTGCTTCCGAGCGCGTCGCCGATAAAGCGGCAAGGGGTTGAGTTCCTCGGTTGGATGTTTCGGTGACAGGCTGAAGGGATGTGGGTAGGTACATCTGCAGCCCAGGCTCCAGAGGGATTTATGGAAAAGCTCACGTATGAAACAAAGAGACAGTCAAATTCACAGCCAGACAGGACTAAAAAGGGTTCGAACCGCAGAGTCGTTCTGGTTGGAAAAGACCTTTCAGATCATCCTGTCCAACCGTTAACCCAGCACTGCCAGGGCACCACTAAACCACATCCCTCAGCATCACATCTACATCTCTCTTAAATCCCCCCAGGCATGGCAAGTCCACCACTTCTCAGGGCAACCTGTTCCAGTGCTTAACAATCTTTCCGATGAAGAAATTTTCCCTACTGTTCAAAGCTAAACCTCTCCTGGTACAACTTGAGGACATTTCTTGTTGACCTGTCATTTGAGAGAAGAGACTGACCCCTAACCTGGCTACAATCTCCTGTCAGGGAACTGTTGAGATCGAGGTGTCCCCTCGGTCTTCCTTTCTCCAGGCTGAACAAGCCCAGGTCCCTCATCCACTCCTCACCAGACTCATGCTCTAGACCCTTCCCCAGCTTTGTTGCCTTTCTCTGGACACGCTCCTCTACCTCAGTAAGGATTGATACACTTCTAGCTTGGTGAGAGAAAAGGAAAACTGATGTAAAGCCATCTGAGTCTACAAGCCTCTAGACAGCTAGCCTGGTAGCTATGACATGAGGATTTCAACACCAGTCTGGAGTGGAAAGAGGTCCTGGCCACTGCACACCAAACTCACTGATGCTCCTGGTGTAAGTTCCCAGGGAACAGAGCATCAGACTGGATTTTCCACCTACAGCAGAGGAAAGGTAACATCTCTGCAGGAGGAGTTCCCTGTCCAACTTCAGGCAAGGGTGTCAGGGAAAAATGGAGTTCTTTTGGGACAGGAACACAGTCCCGACTCTGTAAAAATAAAAAACCAGATGCAGCAGGACACAGACCTAACATTTGCTTTGCACGTATTTATCGTGACTTCCCCAGAAGTCTCCTTCTCTACAACAAAAAAAACCCAAAACCACCCCAACATGCTGATCCTCCCCCCAACAAAGCAGACCCAAAAGCATCCAGGTTCACATGGAGACCAATCTCCACGTTTGGAGCTACTGCTGTTTACTGACACCAGAAATCTTGCCACCAAAACCCAAGCTGGAAAGATGAGAGACAGAAGACAATAAAGCTTTTCACCAGCAACCGCAAGGAAGCAATAAAACACCCAGGAGAAAGGACACAAGTTGCAAGACTGAGAAGCATCTTCAAGCCCAGACATCTGCACCAACTTGGGCTCTATATTCCCTGCAACAGCAGCCAGGATTAATTAAAAATGAGATAAGCCCTACCTCGAACCCTCGATTCCTTCAAGCTTTTTATACACATCTGTGTGCACAGCCCAGCCTTTGACGACAATGGTTAATTGTCAAGAGTTTTATGGGCCGCGCTGTGTTTTGTTGGCTCAACGTTTAATCCCACACAGCGATCTTTTTAAAAACAGAATTATAGTAAAGTGCATCCAATTATGCTCATAGCGAGCTGTACATCCATCATAGGGAGATTAACAGCTCGACAGGATGATGGCAGAGCTGTCACCATGTCTGTAATTCCATTTGCGCTGCCTGCCAGCACCCAGACCCTGGGGTACCAACACACCCCCTCCCCAGATGGGATTTTTGGATCCATTATAGAATCACAAAATTGTTTAGGTTGGAAAAGATCTTTAAGATCATCCAGCCCAACTATTAACCCAGAACTGCCAGGGCACTACTAAACCAGGTCCCTCAGCACCACAGCATTCAAACTCCTCCAGGGATCACGGGGACTCCACCACTGCCCTGGGCAGCCTGGGACAGCCCTGGACAACACATTTGAGGAAGAAAAATTTCTTAATATCCAACCTAAAACTCTCCTAGCACACCTTTTAGCCCTAGACTACAGTGGGCAGCAACCTCACAGCAGCTCACCAGAAAGGGTCTCCAGCAGGACAGAATCTGGATGCCACATTCACCCAAGAGACTGAATGGTGGCAACCAGAACATGCACAGACACTCAAGGGTATCACAGAGCCGAGATTTATCCTCTATCAAGTCACCTTAGAAGTTTTTCCTGCTGGAGACTGAGCAAATGTATTTAATGCAGCAAGGGGAATGCTCAGTCTGGAGAAGAGAAGGCTCCGGGGAGACCTTTGTGTGGCCTTCCAGTATCTGAAGGGGCTACAGGAAAGCTGGGCAGGGACTTGTTAGGCTGTGGGGCAGGGACAGGACTGGAGGGAATGGATTAAAGCTAGAGATAGGTCGATTCAGGTTGGACATTAGGAAGAATTTCTTTCCCATGAGGGTGGTGAGACACTGGAACAGGTTGCCCAGAGAGGTGGTGGGAGCCCCATCCTTGGAAGTGTTTAATCCCAGGCTGGATAAGGCTGTGAGCAACCTGCTCTAGTGGGAGGTGTCCCTGCCCATGGCAGGGATTGGAACTGGATGATCTTTAAGGTCCCTTCCAACCCTGACAATTCTATGATTCTAAGTGCATCTGACTCTAGGGAGCAAATCAACCCTGGCAGCACTGGAGATGCCTCTTTGCAGAAGATGGCCCATGGTCAGTCCTTCTCTGGCCAGGCAGCAACCACCCAAGCCCCTGCAAGTGTTGCAATGGGTGGCATGACACAAGAGGGCAATATCGAGCCCTCTGGCACAAGGAAGCCTTTAAGCTCAAAGATTTCGCCCAGCTTGGGAAAAAAAGAAGAGCAAGAAAATGAGATAAGGGTAGAAATGTGTCATTCCCACACTTGCTTTTCCTCTGTGTTTAAAGAGCACCAGAGGCTCTTGTAAAAATAAAAAGAATCCACTCTGGGAGATGCTTCAATAAAACCACCTCTGAGAAAGAGCTGACAGCCCAGATGACTCAAACACCTGGAGTTGGAGGAATTCTATGCCTGATAGAGAAAAATGTGAATTTTGGCCACCTGGGCCACTTTGATATCATCACAGAAAAGAAAAAAGTCTCACTTCACACTTGCCCTTATTAAAAGTCCGGACTTTTGTTCTGCCTGCAGCCCATTTTTAGAACCTCCACCCTTGCATTTGAAAGGGGACTCCAGCACATCAGAAGTTCATTTCTCCTTAAAAATCCTAAACATCTCAGCCAAAGAGATACAATTAATACCACCATCACAAACATCACCGCTTGAGGGAAATAAGGAAGCCTTTTTTGTCCTGTTTTGAATGGAAGGGAAACACTTACAAAAAGCCCAGGAGGACACATAAGGAAAAATCAGCTTCTTCAGACGCAGAAGAATCCACAGCACTCACATTCCTCATCCCTGAACAATGCACCCCACGGCATTAAGCCCAGCCTTGTCATAGCTAAGGACAGTTCCCCTTAAATCTTTTAATTAAGATGGCATTCGGAAAATTGCAGGCTTGAAAAATCGCTTGATACTCTTCCTAAATTAAAGTCACTGCTCTGATGCAGAAAGGAGACTTCAAGATAGTCAAACAGAGGTCCAGGCTGTGCCTGCTCTGCATCACTGTTTCTAGAAACAGAATGGTAGGGGTTGGAAAGGAACTCTGGAGATCAAGTCCAACCCCCCTGCCAGAGCAGGATCACCCAGGGCAGCCCACACAGGGACAGATCCAGGTGGGGTTGGGAATCTCTCCAGAGGAGACTCCACAACCTCCCTGGGCAGCCTGGCACAGGCTCTGACACCCTCAAAGCAAAGAAGTTTTTCCTCCTGTTGAGAAGGAACTTCCTGTGTTCCAGTTTGCACCCATTGCCCCTCATCCCATCAGAGGGCACAAGTGAAAAAAATCTGGCCCCTTCTACTTGACCCCCATCCTTCAGATATCTGTCAACATTCCTAAGCTCCCCTCTCAGGCTGCTCTTCTCCAGCCTAAACAGTGATGACCTTTTCTTCCATATGCATAGAGATGACCTCCAGAATGAGCTGCTCCATCACCTTTTCAGGGATGGAGGTTGAGGCTGACAGGTCTCTAATGTCCAGGGTCTTCCTTCTTGCTGTTTTTGAAGGCTGGAGTGACGTTGGCTTTCCTCCAGTCCTCAGGGACCCTTCACGTTTTCCATGATCTTTCAAAAATGATGGAGAGTGGTAAAGCAACATCATCAGCCAGCTCCCTCAGCACTCATGGGTGCATCCCATCAGGGCCTGTGGACTTCTGCCTGTTCAGTTTACCCAAGTGATTTCTAATCAAAACCTCATTGAGAGTCTTCACCTCCAGGCTTTCTCTCACTTCCAGGGTCTGGGATTCCTGAGGGCTGGTCTGGGACTCACTGACAACATCTTCCTCGTTTGGTGGTCTGTAGTAGACACCCACAACAGTTTCACCCATATTTGCATGCCCCTTAATTCTCACCCATAAGCTGCCAATGTGTTCTTCATCCCCACCCCAGGTAGAGCTCAATGCATTCCAGTTGCTCTCGCACATAAAGAGCAACTCCACCATCTCACCTTGTTGGTTTGTCTTTCCTAAAAAGTACATAGCTGTCTACAAAAACATTTCAGCCACACAAGCTATTCCCTCATGGCTTGGTAACTGCAATGAGATCATGGCCCTGCAACCAAACACAGATCTCCAGTTCCTCCTGCTTATTCCCCATGCCACATGCACTGGTGTATAAGCATTTCAGAGAGGGAGTTGAGTGCACAGTTTTCACCCTTGAGGAGCAGTAGCTCTTCTGGTTCTCAAAAATGCCAGCACACAGACCCACAAGCACTGGAGCAAGCCTGGTTACATCCCTCTCCCCCTTCAAATTTAAAGCCCTGTCAATCAGCTCCACCATCTCCTGGGTGAATACTCTTCCCCCTTTGAAAAAGGGGTCTCCCATTTGATGCTGGCAAGCCTGGTACTGTACAGGCCATCCCATTGTCAAAAAAGCCAAAATTGATACAGTGACACCACCTACATGTATCATGTATTAGAATGTATTAGAATCATAGAATTGTCAGGGTTGGAAGGGACATCCAGTTCCAACCCCCCTGCCATAGGCAGGGACAGCTCCCACTAGAGCAGGTTGCTCACAGCCCCAGCCAGCCTGGGCTTAAACACTTCCAAGGATGGGGCTTCCACCACCTCTCTGGGCAACCTGTGCCAGGGTCTCACCACCCTCATGGGGAAGAAATTCTTCCTAAGGTCCAACCTGAATCGACCTATCTCTAGCTTTAATCCATTCCCTCCAGTCCTGTCCCTGCCCCACAGCCTAACAAGTCCCTGCCCAGCTTTCCTGTAGCCCCTTCAGATACTGGCAGGCCACAATAAGGTCTCCCCAGAGCCTTCTCTTTTCCAGACTGAACAACCCCAACTCTCTCAGTCTGTCCCCATAGCAGAGGTGCTCCAGCCCTCTGACCATCCTGGTGCCCTTCTCTGGATACGTTCCAGCACATCCATATCCTTCCTGTAACAGGGGCTCCAGAACTGGACGCAGAGCTCCAGGTGAGGTCTCACCAGAGTGGAGTAGAGGGGGAGAGTCACCTCCCTTGACCTGCTGGCCACACTTCTCTTGATGATTAGTAGCTCATATTCATCTGTTCATTCCAGTGTCGCTGCCTGCGACTGGAAGAGAAGATGACCTGTACCCCAGATTCCCTCACCAGCCATCCCAAGGCTGTAAAGTCAATTTTGATTGTTCTTGGGCTACCAGTCTTGGCGTGCTCACCACCTATGCGGAAGATCAGTAACCTGTAATAGTCTGAGGACAGTACCAAGCTAGGAAGTTTCCTAGCAACATCCTTAACCTGGACTCCAGGGAGACTTCCCTGTGAGGAGAGTCTCCCCAGCATATCAGACCCTCTGTTTACCTCAAAAGGGAGTCAGCCCTTTTCTTCCTCGGCCATGTGATAGGGACAGGTAGGCCTTACTGACTATGGACATACCTCTGGTGTAGGTTGCCCATCATCCACATCCTCATTTGGCCGGTCTTTCTCAACCAGAGCCTCATATCTGTTGGAGTTTACTTATAAAATATATCACTTTGAGCAAGCTAAGGGCTCTCTGACACTGTCACAGCTAGGACAACACAGAGCCCTTACATTAATCTCCAGAACAGTCAGTGCCCACACAGGCAGCTCCAGGATGCCACCAGCTGCTGAGATGAAACCCAGGCTGCTGGTATGCCCCACAGATGCGTTTTCCTAAGCACAGAGCTCAAAAACTAGACTTTGCTAACACCTCCTCCTTCACCACTTCACATACCCCTTGCAAAGGACGTTAAAAATGGTGATCTAGAGACAAAACCCCCAGGACCTAGAGCAAGCTAGGGATTTTAATCCATATTTTTAGATGCCTTCACAGTTAATCAATTCATCTGTTTAAAAGTCAACTTCACCTCGCTCCCCAAGTTGGGCAAAACTTCTAAAGGACACTGGCTTGGGAAGGAGCAGAGTGCACAGTTTTGGGCAGACACGTCCACCTGTGACCCAACAGCAACAACCACTTCCTTTGTGACCCCTTGACCTAGAGAAGCCAAGCCACCACTCAAAACCAACACCGTGGCTCCCCAAGGGTTAGAAACCCCAGGGGTACGTTCCACTCCCAGCACCTCACCGCACTTGGGGCACTGCAAGCATCATCCTCCCCTGGGTGGAAGTGCCTTGAAGTGGGCACAGGTCCTACTAAAGCATATTTAGAACAAACTTGGGCCCTTGCTGGGAGCAGGTAGTTTGTGTTTATAAGCAGAGCACAATACACAGCAGCACTTCCCAGTACTGAAGACATAGGTGTGAGCTGTGGAGGCCTGACCTCCATCAGAAGGGTCTCTCTCCTCATTTTCGCTGTCTGCCTCAAAACAAAAAAAGGCAGGTATAGTGACCACTCGCCTCCAGTCAGGAGGATTAAACCCAAAAGGCATGTGTCCAACACCCAAAAAGATCTCCTCTATGGTCTTCCTTCCCTTACCGGAACTGAGCCAAGCCATCAGCAACTGAGCTGGGTCATCCACAGCTCTCACTCACCTCTGGTTTTCTGATTAAAACATGATTAAAAAAACAAACCCAGCACCTCCCAAACCCCAGGGCTACACCTGAACTGTATACAAGGACCACCCACACCCCAAATATCCCAATCCCTCACTAAAAGCCTTTCTCCCCCAGCGACCAGGCCACAGCAGCAAGAATGGCAAGGCCGCAGGCCCCCAAACTGAGCCATTTTTAAGAGAAAATAAATAAAGGGGAGGCTTGGAGGTGTGTAAAGTAAATCAAGATGCCTCAAGCAGGCGGCTGAAGGCCTGCTCAGCAGCCAGACCTTTCCTTCAGTCCTCCAAATAAAAGCAAAAAGGCCCCAAAAGTGGGCGGCAGGGACCAAGGGGAGCCTCGAGGCCCCGGGGGAGCGGCACTCACCGGCGGCACTGGGCGGCACCTCCAGGTTGACATTGACGAAGAAGCGGATGCTGTCCCCGGAGACGATGGAGGAGTTCACGGCGTCGAAGAGCTCCTCGCCTCCCGCCTCCTCCTTGGCCTCGCAGCCGTCGTCCGTGTCGCACTTGAGGTACCCTGCGGGCGAGACGGAGGCAACGGTCATGGCGGCTGGCCGCGCCGGGGCCTGGAGACAGCGGGCTGCCGGCGTACCCACCCACGGCAGCCATCGCGGGCCGCACTCCCGCCTCAGCAGCACCCGAGGCCTCCCCCACGCCCTCATCTCTGGAGGGATGGAGGTGATCAGCCATCAGCTCCAGCACGCTTGGGGTTGGCCCGGGCTGCGTGTCCCGGTCGGGTGACACCCAGGGCTTCGCACGCCGGCCCGCTCGCCAAGGCGGCAGCGCGAGCGGCAGAGTCCGGAGCCAACACCTCGCTCCTCTACAATCAAAAATAACACAGGATGGAAACTCCGAGTGGAGACCACAGGAACACCCAGCGGTGACCCAGACACGAGGGCTGCGCCGCAGCCCCAGACCACCCTAAAAGCCAACGCACTCAACAGCCTGCGCTGCTGCTGGCTCGAGCTGACGAAAAACGAGGGGGGAAGAAAGCAGAGAAGGGGGAAAGAAAAAAAAAAAATGTAATTTTCCAAGGAGACACCTGATCCTACGAGGCAGAAGAACAGGTCACAGGAGAAAGCAAGACGAGTTCCTTCACTGCAAGGGACAAGCCCTTCATGCCCCTAGTTGGGTTTCGCCCGCCCTCGCTCAGCAGCGACGGTTCGGTACGAAGCAGCTGGAGGGCTCCTGTGGCCTGCTTGTGCATCGTGCTTAATTAGGAGAATTAGGGACACTACAGAATGTCAGTTTTTCCATTAGCGGGATTATTCAAGCAGCTTCTACCCATCCTCCGACCAGTCTTGAAGCGGGGTAGATGTATTTCGTTAGGAAAATAGAAAGGGTGAGCTTCACGGCCGAGGCTTGGATGGAAACTCAAATATAGATGAGGGTTTTGGTTTTTTAAAAGCCTCATAGAAGCAAACGCTAAGGTGGCTGCAGCTGAAGGCAGAGCAGGCAGTCTCAGAGGGATCTGGAGCTTGCCACCACAAAATAAAAAACCAAGCCCAGAGCAGGGAGGCCACAAACAGGAACTCGGCGACACAGGACAGGGGCTGCAGCGCTTCCTGCCCGATGCGCTGACGGGCACTCGTCCCGAGTGCTCAGCATCTTCCCAGGAGGGCTGCAGGGGCTTCAGACCTTCAGGTGATGCCTGAGCTGCTCGTCCAAGGCACAGGAAACCCAACCAAACACTTGAATTAATCCCTCTCCCAATCTCCACCTCCTTTATCTACCTCCTCGACGGGAATATACGTGAATAAGTCCTCTGTGCTCCAAAGGCTTCAAAAAGCATCCAAGGTGCTTCTGTCCCCATCCAGCCTGCCAGACAGCCAGCAGAAGGCACCAAGGGTGCTGTCCTCTGCTGCTCGTGGAGCTTAGACAGATGTTTCCATCACTACATGATAGGAACTTGTATAGAATCATGCAGGTTGGAAACAACCTGCAAGATCATCAAGACCAACCATCTACTAAATATTACCAGGACCAAAGACAGACAGAAAGAAGCAAGGTGAGGGAAGTACAGGAAGCATCTAAACACAATACCTGAACCATCATGGCACTGAGCACTGCCAGCTATAACACATCTGCACGGGGGCTGGCAGATGTGCCAGGATTGAGGGACAGTGTGTTCTGGAGGGATGGATAACAGTCAGACAGGGTGCCTACTGGCATTGGGAGTAGTAGGAAGTCCCACACAAACATCTTAATCCCAAGCTTGGGGTTTGACTCCTCCGAAATGCATGATGGACACTGTAACCTCTCCTCAGCAAAGCACCCACCAGTGCTGACAGCCCCCCCACCAATGCCAGGAGGGCTTCAGCAGCCCTGAAAAGCAAAAATAAAATAAAACCAGCTTGGGGTAGGCTCAAATCCATGATCCTGGGTTTCCCATCTCACCCACATCCAGGTTTGCAGCCCCAGGGAAGTAGCCACAACAGGTCTGCGCTTCTCCATCCAGATGGGAGGCACGTGGGGGCAAGATGGTTTGAGCACACAGCTCAGAGAACAGAGTTGAGGTTTCCTCCACTATCCTAATGTGATTAAGACACAGATGAGTAAAAGTTAAGCAGGGAAAAACCTATTTATTCATTTCCCAAGCCCTGCCAAAAGTGGCTTGATAAGAGCACGGCAATGGTGGGCTCTGAAAACAAGGGACTGGAGACAGGAGAGAAGCAGCACAGGATCTGGAAGAAGGGCAAGGGTGGAGTAGGATCATAGGGTTGGGCAGAGGTCAGCGAGGACTCTGGCAAGGGAAGCATCCTCTGTTCCTCCCTCTTTAGGGGAGGAAAGAGCAGAACAAAAGGCAGCCGAGGCTCACGTCCCTTGGGCAAGGGACGGACAAAACACTCGGCTTGCAAATAATCCCAAACCTGGGCTGTACAGGAACTGCAGTCCCAGGCAGGTGTCTGCTTTGTCACTAAACCACCTCGAGGCTTTCCAACCACTCCTGTTTTGAATCCTTCAGCTGATTAGCCTGCCAGGCATTTTAAAACACACAAGCAACTTACACCTGTCAAACGCAGGGTCAGCTGGAGGTGAGAAGATGAGCTCTGTGCATGGCAGATGCATCTTCCTTTCCCTCTGAGCACAGCTCAATAGCTGCCTCCAGCCCTGGCAGCTGGTTCCCCCCCCCCGTCATCGCCCTGATGATCGCCAAGTGCCATCCCTGCTGCTTGAAGGGCAGCAGATGCCACGAGCGACAGCAGAAGCTGTTCAGCTCCTCTGCAAGTTGGACTGGTGCTCTGCGGAAGTTCAGAGCGGGACCTGACGGGGCCGTTGCACAATTTGTGTAAATATAAAATCAGGTTTCCGTATGGCAGCACAGCCTCAGTGACTCCTATAGCCTGTGCTAGGAGCAGTTGCTTCTGTGAGGTAGACAAGACACCTTCGCATACTGCCTCAGAGAAGATGGGGATGCATTTGAGACCTCCAGACCGGTGCCCCCCTCCATCTCTATCACTGCAGATTGCCACCTTTCTACGAAGGCAGCATGTGCTGAAGTGCCATGAGCTACATGACAGAGTGAGTCAGACCTCTGAGTACAGGAAGTGCCACTTCAGCCTGAAAAATGGTCTAAAAGCACTAGAGAAGAGAGATTTTTGCTGAGTAGGAGGCCAGAGTCAGGAACCGAAGTAATGTCGACTGAGAAGATGAATGCAGCACCTAAATATGACTTCATGGTCAGGACAATCTTCCCCCCCCCCCCACCCATTCCACCCTGCAAAGCTCACCTCATGGCAAAGAGAAATGGAAAAGCATGAGGTCAAGGACAACAAGCAGCATCCTTCAATGCTTCAGGAGCAAAGTGCACTCCTCACCCAGGGAGTAGCAGATGCCTTGATATTAAGTCTTTCTGTAGCTCAGGATGTCACGTGCAACAGGAAAATAAGCCATTCCCCCCATTTTAGGTGGGTGCTGGGAAGAAGGAAAAAAAAAGGCTTTTTTTTTGTTTTCTAGTCATTCCCTTCTAAAGCATCAACCCTGCAACTCATACCTAGCCCAGGCTGGCTTTGCTTCAATACCTCCATATCCATCCCCAGCCTTCTCCTTACTCCCATCATCTCCAGATCCACTTCACCTCCCGGTCCTGATGCTATCAACCCTCTCACAGTTCTGACAAGGTGCCTGGCCTGCAGCTATATTGCTTTTGAGCTGAGTTTTAAGAGCCCAGGGCTGTTGGGAAAAGCAGCAAATTGAGCTGCAGCCATCAGAGGTGGCATTACCTCTCCCACCGTTGCTTCAGCGGCACCTGGAAGGTGCACCTGGGGTAATAAAATGAGCAGAGTAGGAAAGCACAATTCCAGCCACACCATATACATTCCCTAGAAGAGCTTAATTGCTCCGTGGGAGCAGCACACTCAGCCCAGGGGCTGCAGCCTTCTCCAAGAAAGCCAAAACCTTCATCAGCCCACTGCAATTTTCCTGGGAGAACAGCAGCTCGATGACTAACATCATCATCTCACATCCCAGGTCATGAGACTTATGGCAGAGCAAGTTTAGCAGAGCAAGCCAGACAAAACATTTAAGGAGGAGGATTGGAGGGGAGATGGGGCATTTTGGCACCACCCAGTTGTTGCAGGGTTCTGGGTGTGCACATCCTTCAGATATTTTTTAGTTTGGTAGATAAACTGCTGCTATGTTTTAGCGAGATGTGCACAGACGAGATGTTTGTAGAGATGTAGGTAGATGATGTATATAGAGATGAAGGTAGATATTCACAGAGCTCTATCAGCAGGGGAAAAAAAGAGGAAAGCTAAAAATGAAAGCTTGCCAGAAGTTATCAATCTCTGCCAAGTCTCCACAAAAATCACTGGCTTTATTTCTGAAGGACCGCATATGCTACGTTAGCACTGCAGACTAAAAGCAGTTTGTCTGGAAACCGTTGATTTTTACCCTCAGATTTCAAGGTGGGCTACACTACATGTTCCTTCAGGAAAGTGTTCCCATAGACAGCACCTGTTTGGAAAGCAACACCTATTCCCTTAGACAAATCCAAGCCCCAGCTCCCAGAACCATGGGATGGCATCTTCAGAAGTGGCAGTTGCCCCCTACAACATCTCTTTAAAAAGCCAGAATGCTGAAGTTAGTGGGATGGTTTGAAACTAAAAAGGGAGGAAATTTAGACTAGATAAAAGGACAACATTTTTTTCCCCACGATGAGGGTGGTGAGAGCCTGTGCCAGGCTGCCCAGGGAGGTGGTGGCTGCCCCATCCCTGGAAGGATTCCAGGTGGGGTTGACTGGGGCTCTGAGCACCCTGCTCTAGTTGCAGATGGCCCTGCTCAGTGCAGGGGGGTTGGACGACATGACCTTGAAAGGTCCCTTCCAACCCCAACCGTTCTATTTTCCTATGATTCTTACTCTAAAATCAGGTCTGATTCTTTGAGCATCCCAGTGCTCAGCTGTAATATAGTGTTAAGACACTCAAGAGAGAATTAAGTCCTGTATCAGTGTAAAAAACTCCCCATAATACTGGGATTAAGTTTAAAAAGACAGTTTCATCTTGATTTTTACACTCCCATGGATTTTCAACTTGCTTTAACCAACAATAAGCAGTAATTTTTAAGAAAGGCGTGAAGTTTTAATTAACCTGAGCTAAAGCGATCAGCCTGAGCTTGAAGCTATCAGAGGGCTTGTTTTGCTCCCCGAGTACAGCTTACAGACCCATTGCATCACTCAAAATACTCAAATCCCCAACACAGGGGTGGCCACTGGAAACTCAACTTATAATGGACCCTCCACCTCCATTCTGACCTTTACCCTCTGCACAAAACCACTCCAAAGGTCTCAACCTTCCAGTTAACATTGTCAGGGATAAAGCAACTGAAGGGTTCAGGAGAGAGCAGGAAGAACTTTGTAGGGGGAGGAAAAAAAGGGGGGTTTTAAACAGCATCCTACTCCCACATGCTAATCAAGGCAAGCTTCTGGTCACATCTCAGATCTTTCATTCACATTGCAGCATAATCACCTACTTCCCAAAACAGCTCTCCTTTTTCAGGTGGGGGGAAAGAAAAAAAAGAGCAGCTGTATTGATAGAGCAGCACCTTTTAGGTATATATTTGCTTAAATTTTCCCACCATCCTGCTGAGGTTAAACTTCAAAGTTAGGAGGTTACTTACTGGTTTGAATCAGAAGAGGCTGAAAAAGCAGTCGTGAAAAATCCCGTCCTAACAAATTACTCTGTCCCACCGACGAGAACAACGGTAGCCACAGAGCAATACCCTCAGAAAGCTGCTATCATGTCACATTTTGCAAAGCCATCTCCCACAGAATTAAAAATTTAAGCCATGCTGATTAAAAAGAAAAAACAGTTCACATACAGCTGGATGCTTGCTAGAATTTTAAGCTTCCCCTTCAGTTCCCAGACAAGAGATTCCCTGGCAAGTCTCACTATTTTTGGCCAGAAGAGATTTACCCATCAGCTGCATGGACAGGGTTTATGGCAGCCCAGGAGAAGACAACTGGGGAAGTGCTGTCCACAGTACTGTTGGACAGATGAGGGTTGGCTGCTGACAACTGATTGGCAAGAAGGGTCCAGAGCTTACCACCAATGCTTTCATTAGAAGACCTCCTTTAGGTAAGCCAAACGTTATGGGTTGGCACGAATAGACTAATGACCTCTCCAGGTCATCTAGATGGGGTTTTTAGAGAAGTGTCCTCCAATCCCCTTCACGAGGTAGCTTCAGGGGCTAAAGAGCTGGGGAAGCATGGGGGGGGATGCTTCTTGGCTCTTGAGCAGTCACTGGAAGCCCATCAGATAGGTGTTTGCAGCCTGTCAGAGTAACAGCCACCTGCTATGGAGATGTCAAACCATTACCTAAAGCTTCCAGAGGGCTTCAAGACCACAGATTAAACCACAGCTTCCTCTGGTGGAAAAACAGAAGACCAAAGTGGCTAGCAGGCGAGTCACCAAGACCAGACATGCATCCTCTAAGCACCAGATCCTTCCACTACTGGCCAGCCCTAACTTCACATTTCCAACCCTACGTTGAGTCAGTGTTTTTTCACTAAAAGCCAGATGTAAATAAAGTTTCCCTGCCACTTCAGTAATAATTCATAACAGAAATTAAATAACTGATCAGCTACAAAAAAAAAAGCCCAACAAAACAAACAGCAACCTAACAACAAACCCCAACACCCAGGCACTTTTGAATTAATTCCAGTATTGTATTTTGCAGCCAGATTTCTAGGAAACGTTGTGAATAATCCAAGTAATTCAGTGGAGCTTTGTTTTTATTTTGTGTTTTACACAACACAGCAGCACGTAGAATTTCAGTTCTGTATAAGAACCCACAGAAATCAGTAGTGTTCATTTTATCAGAGGCCTCCTGATAGACAGTTCTCCAAGATAAAATAAATAGCTGCAAGAGACCAGTGAGCCACCCCCTTGGGCTCTCCATAGGTACCAGCAGCACATCTCTCACTGGTTAACTGGGCATCTTGTTGGGGGAAACCCATTGCAAAAGGATTTGTCTCACAAAGACATTTAAATTAATCTCCTACTTCTAGCAAACAATTCCAAGGCAGATAGAGACAAATTTTAAAGAAAAACAAAAAAAAAAAAGGAAAAAAAAACCACCCAACACCCCACAGCACACACATACCAAACCAAACTGCAGGCTGGAAAACAAAAACAAGCAGATAAAATATATCCAAACATCCCAAGCCAGACTGGGGCCTTGGGGCCCTGTCAATACAACTGCAATTTATTGTGCCAGCAAAACCAATTAATAAGTCAGAGGAGACCAAGCAGTGAGGGATTTGCTCTGGAAGACAAAAGTTTATGCTGCAATATCTGTTGAGGCAGCCCTAAAACAAGGCGACAATTCAGCTACCCCCAGCACCATGCTGGGAATCCTTCCTTTGGATTTGGCAAGAGGGACCAGAGAGTCTCCCGTTTTACGTCTTATCAGGGAAAGTTCTTGGATCAATTAAAAAGCTCATCATAGAC
This sequence comes from Todiramphus chloris collaris, assembly GCA_025345505.1. Lineage (NCBI taxonomy): Eukaryota > Metazoa > Chordata > Aves > Coraciiformes > Alcedinidae > Todiramphus > Todiramphus chloris. Next base: position 41,176,514 of record JANVCC010000035.1, read on the forward strand.
TGGCAGAATTTAATCACTTGCAGCCTTTATAGCTGATCCAGTTGCAGACACTGGATACTTGCCCCTTCACCACCAAAGAGGGTGCAGGAGGCTGACAGCCAAGAGACCATGCAAAGCTTGATGAGTTGTTATTCTGAACATTGATTGCCGAGCTGCATTTCATCAGGACTCCAATTATCTTCAGCCTTGGATTGGGTCTACACAATCATCTCATTAGTCACTTGAATTTGCCAGGAAGAAAACTCAATTCGACAAAACAACCTTGCTGAAGATTCAAGTGACTTAAACATACACATGGGACGGGTAGAGGGACACCAAATATAACCAGGACATGCCAAATTTTGTTCATCTGCTTGTGCAAGAGGCTTATTCCACTGACTCAAAAGGATTTTTGTCAGCAAGATATGTCAGAGGGCAACTATTACAAATGACAACACACATGGGTTGAAAACAGAACGTGGCCACGTTGTCATCACGCCACGACACTCTCCATCAGAAACTTTTACCTGGGCAGGCACAAACTTGGTTTTCCCCCCTCTTAATGTTGCCTCTACAAGAGCAAGCTACTAAACTGGTATTTTTCCTCAGTCTTATTCCATGCATTTACCTTCTGCAACACTCTGAAGGCCACAAAAGTGGCTTTCAGTTCTTCCAGCAACAGGGTAAAAAACAGAGTATGCTGGAAACTGGCACTTGTAGCTAAAGACATAGAATTATACAATGGATTGGAAAGGACCTTTTAAGATCATTTAGTTCCAACCCCCCTGCCATGAGTGGGGACACCTCTCACTCAACCAGGCTGCTCCAAGCCCCATCCAACCTGGCCCTGAATAATTCCCAGGGATGGGGCATTCATAGCTTCTCTGGGCAACCTGTGCCAGTGTCTCACCACCCTCAGAGTGGAGAATTTCATCCTTTTATCTCACCTAAATTGCCTCTCTTTCAGTTTAAGACCCTGAGCCCTCATCCTATCACTACACTCACTGACAGAGTCCCTCTCATCTTTCCTATCAGCCCCCTTAAGAACTTGAGGGCTGCAATAAGGTCTCCCCAAAGTCCTTTGGGACTTTGATTTTGTAAGGTTTTCAGGGTATGTTTGCCTCTGTCTCCAAAGCCTCTCACACATGTAGGTAAGTGAGCTGCAATAATTAACTCTGAACTAGGACATGGGCTTCTTTGATTAATTTCTCAGATCTTTAGCCAGTTAAGAAGTTATCTAATAGGTCAGTATATGGCTGAGACCATAACTCTGAGCTTCCAGTATTGTCATATAGAAGGGTAGGGGTTGGAAGGGACCTCTGCAGATCGAGACCAATCCCCCTGCCAGAGCAGGGGCACCCAGGGCAGCCCACACAGGAACAGATCCAGGGGGGGCTGGAAAGTCTCCAGAGAAGGAGACTCCACAGCCTCTCTGGGCAGCCTGGGCCAGGCTCTGACACCCTCAAAGCAAAGAAGTTTTTCCTCCTGTTGTGGTAGAACTTCCTGTGTTCCAGTTTGCACCCACTGCCCTCATCCTATCACTGGGCACAGGTGAAAAGAGCCTGGCCCCTTCTGCTTGACCCCCACCCTTCAGATATTTGTAAAGATTCCTAAGATCCCCTCTCAGGCTGCTCTTCTCCAGGCCAAACAGCCCCAGGGCTCTCAGCCTTTCCCCATCAGAGAGATGTTCCAGCCCCTTCAGCATCTTCATAACTCTAATACATATCAACACCCATTCACTAGAAAATCCATCCTGGCCCTTCCAGAGCTCCTCAGTACTTAACAGAGCTCCAAATCATTAAATGCTTCATTAAGTTGGGTTTTTTTTTAAATGATCAGTAAATATCCAGGAGATTCTTCAAAGCACTGCTTTGGTGCTGCAGCCAGGATCACCCTCACAGCAACGATTTCAACCCAAACCGAAGGCTCAGATTTGAAGTTTGAAGATTGCTGCAGCTCCTACTGAGAACACAAGGAGGGTAAGAGAAAAAGTCATCTGGCAAGGACAGACACAAGCCTCACACAGGGTCAGAAACACAAACATCCTAATTACTAAGGATACAGAAAACCGTATGTATTCTCAAGATCTCAAGAGGAGATAAGGGAAAAAAGCTTGACGGTGCAAAGACCCACAGTATCAAAATGTTTCTCTACCACAAAAAGGGAAAAAATGATGCAAGTGCAAAGTCAATCAAAAGAAGGGTCTTTTTTTTTTTCTTTGCCCTCCCTCAAACAGCTTCAGGGATTGAGATTTATTTATTTTTAATTTTAAAGCTGAAGCAAGATCATCTCTTGGTCTTCGTAATGACCTGGCAGATGTGGTGCCAAGAAACTGCTTAAATGATTATGTAGGTCCATTTCAAAACAAGAAGTTTTTAAACTACGGGGGCAAAAAAAAAAGGTAACTTCTGTCTCTGCTGTTTCTTCTAACCCCAATTATATTTCCAGGTAAGTCTTCAAGAATCTGAGTGCATGAGACTTCTGTACAGCGAGAGGCAAAGCAACACCTCCCAGAAGGACGGGAATATTCACGCTGGCACCACACCGAGATGTTCTACCCTGCATTCTGTGCAGAAACACACCATCCCTCAGTTAAATCAGGCAGCAGAAGCTGACTCATCACTCAAAAGCAACTGAACTTTGAAAAAAAGGTCAGTTTGTAATGAGGTGCGAGAACGACAGTAGATTTGGGTGTAAAATGGCCAAGAAATCCACTATACTTTCAATCACAATTAATACAGCAGTCAATAGTGCACGCAGGCTGACGAGGAACTTGGGAGCAACTTCCCTCAAGCCACGCAGGAGTGGTACAGGAAAGCAGCACACACAGTTTCATCAAGCCCTCCATGGCAGCTCTAAGGTGCCAGCTCCTTAAGACAAAGGAGGAAGCAAAGTCATAGCACAAACAGGGCAGAAATAAGTGCCTGCTGCCACGGCACCGAGCTGCCTATCTCACGGGAGAGCTTTGCACGGCGAATGACACAGCTACAAATGTGTTCTAAAAACATCCAGATTTGTTGGGGTTTTTTTTGTTGTTGTTTGGGCAGGTTGAGGAGGACAAGACATTGAATCCTGGAAGGGGGCATGCAGACCCTTTCCACATAAGATACTAGGACTGACAGCTGCACTTGTGTTCCTTCTGTCAGGCAGGCTTGGGATGAAAGTAGATGGCTCCAGAAGACAGATGCCTTTTGCCTTCCTCCCAGTTCTACAGCAGCACTTCCCCCCAAACCCCTACACCACTCTCAGCCAGAAGCAGGAGGCTCAGTCCCAACATACATCACCCTTTTACCTTCCCAATCCTCATGAAAGCACCAGATGCATCTCAGGGGACCACCTAGGGCCAACCCAGACCTCATGCCCCACGTGACCTCAGGTCAGGCATCAACTTCTGCCCTTCTGCAACTCAACCCAGCCTTCAGAAAAGACCTCTTACTAGAGGTGAGAAACTCCCAGTTTCAATTGTTTCACTCCTAAAATCTGGCTCCATATAGTGCCTTCTGGGAAGGCAAGCAAGACAGTGCCAAAGGAAGTGCTGTCGATCACAGCGTTGGGGCTACTGCAGATGACATCTGGCAGACATTTAGCATCCCCTTCCCAGATGTTAACTTGGCCCCCAGGAATATCAAAGATGAGCCTTGTGAGAGCTGCAAGCATCTCCAGGTTTAAATAACTGGAGTGTTTTAGTCTTCTGCTCTCACCTCTCAGAAGTCCTGAATACTCCCAAGCACTGCACCTTCTCAGGGGCAAGAAGCCCCAGGCTCTTAGATGCTGCATGCTGAAAAAGCTGGTCTCAGGTTGAATTCTCAGGCTAACCTCTCCCTAACAACCCCCACACACGCCAGCCCTCCAAAACCAGTAAAGAAGCCAGCACTTTGCTGCACTCCAACTTTGGTTGTACAATACTTCAGACTTTTATCAGTGCAGTATCTCACTGCTCAGCCACCTTTGTTGGGGCAGTTGGTACAAGCTTCCAAACACCACGACTTAATCTTGCTTAAAAAAAAAATTTTTTAAAAAGTCATCTTCAGAGAGCCCTTTGCAGTAAAAAGATGAATTTTCCAGAGCCATCCAACGTTTGCCTGATGCTCTTGGCAGGATGTCTCCAAAGGGACTTGACACCTACACACGATCCCCACTCCAGAGAAAGACAAGCAAATACACCTGCCAGCCTGTATTACAGGAAAACATCATGAAAGAACTTGAAAAAACAAGGAGCCACCCAGAATAGTCACCGATGACAACGTCAAGATGACTATTTACTGCTTTGAATATCTAGAGCATCTACAGGATTCAAAAAAACCACACGCGCAAGTCCGCTTCCAGTGCAAGATTACACAACTGCCACACAAGACTGTCTTGCTCCTGAAGCTAAATGGAGTTTGGGTCACCTATTTCAGGGTCTCAGCTAACCCTGGAGCACAGCTTTCCCACCAATAAGGCGACACTAAGCAGAAAGAAGTCGAATAATACTTGCCACTCTCTTCAAAGAAGTATCCATTTCTTGACATCGCTGCTGGTGGAGACTCTGAAAAGAACAAGGGGGGAAAAAAAAAAAAGCACATGTAAGAATCAAACTGTTGATTGTCTTACTGCGAAACTCACTGCAAGCCTGGATAACAGCAGAGACCCAGACCCAAAATGCTGAAGGCATCAGGTTTTCCCTGAACGTGGCAACTTGAACCTTTTTGTTTATTGACCCCAGAATTTAGCAGAAGACCCTCTACTGTCACAGCTGCTGCTTGAAATACACGTTAAGCAGCCTCAGACATCCTCAGACCACAAAACAGCAAGCCTGAAGATCAAGACAAGCCTGATCATCTCAGTGACCTATCAAACCTGAACAAGTGCCTCCAAAAATAATACAGGCTCAGCATCTATGAGGCTTTTGTACTTTCTCATATATAAGTTGTCATGAAGTCGAGGTTGTTTCTTATGCTCAGATAAGGAGTACCAGTTTTTTAGAAGAAAACAGCTCAATTTAGATGAGCACTGGAATTCACGTCCTATTCTGCTGCTCTTAATCAGCAGGATAGCCCAAAAGAGTGCTTGGCACTTGAAGGTAAGCACCAGAACACTGTAGCCTTCCTTGGCCCGCTTCCTGAGCCATCTGTACCAACAGGGTCTCCCCGAGGAAGCCACAAATGTGAAGTGACACCGACCACAAGCAAACCCACAAACACAGGAGCACCAGGACTGAAGCCCCACGATTGATGATGGTACACGCTCTATTTATTACCCAATCAGTTTGGCAATTAAGCACTGCAAAGAGATGTTCAAACAGCACAGGAGCACCTGCTTTCAGGTGTGATCCAAGGCTGGTACCCAAACCCAGCCTGGCTGCTTCTAACACCAGCAGTATTTGAGAGTTCAGACAGCGTGGGCTGGAAGCACCAGCTCTTCCATACAGGTGTGTGCCCCATTTCAGGGTGAAAACCTTGAGCAAGAGCCACCCAGGCAGCCCCTTCGAAAGCTGCCTCTTTAGGTGCCTCTCCCCAGCCAAAACGCAATCAGAAAGGGGACTAGATTCCCTCTGTCTTTCCCCACTTCATTAGGCTAATCAAACATTACCTACGCAAGCCTGGGATGAATTAGGGCCAACAAGGAAAGAGGTTTCGCCTGCGTTATTGTTCTGCAGATTCGGCTTCCTGCTTTTCGTTTGAGGTATGAGACCGTTTCCCAAAGACCCTTTCTCTACCCCATAGCTTTTTTTTTTTTCTTTTTCCCCTTTTACAGTGTGACACATCTTCAAGCATCATCACTCATCCTGTACCCGCCAGACGGATACAAGTCACACCACTGACAGCAGCACCTTCCAGCTCATGCTTCTCACCCCCAGAGAGGCTCAGACCTTGCAGTGCAGACAGCAATTGGCTGCACAGGTTCCCGAAGGGACAACCCTGCTGACCATTAAAACAAACAACAAACCCAACCCAAACCCACCAACAGACCCGAGGGCGATTCAAGTGTCTGGTCCAAAAAGAGAAACACAATGTTCCAAGTTCATCCCAGAACAATGGGTTGAAGGAACAAACGCAGGGTGGCCAAGGGGCACCCATTACACGAGTCAATTGTTTCCCTCCACCTGGAAGGGAAGGAGAAGATCCATCCAGACTGATTAGCATGCTAACGATCAAAGGAAAGTCTTCTAAAGAGGCTCTTATTGTGTCCTGATTGCTTTTACGCACTTCAGAGAACCAAACAAGAAGAGCCCAGCCAGACAGAAGGATTACCCAAGGACCTGGCATTCCCACCAGGATGGCTATCAATTCCTCCTTTCAGTTATGGCTTCTGAAGGAGCCTGAAGCAACGTGTTCATCCTTCACTAGGCAAAACGAGACACTGTTTGCTTTTCCTTCCAACTGAACACACCTGTTTGGTGATCTTTACCATCCTTTCCAACCCAAACCACTCCGATTCCATGATTTCTACGGCTTGATAGCACCCAATGAGCAGAAATTCAGAGTTGGTTGGTTTCTTGCTGAAAAAAATGACACTGCACCTTTACAGGGAACCTCTGGCTTGGTCGCTGGTCGGACTAGGCAAGAAAAGGGCAAGGCTGGGGTATTACAGCAGGCAATGCCATGTCATGAGGTGGCACCCGTCCCTCTGAGTCACTAATGAGTGGTAGTCCCCTAGGCAACGTGCTCAGGCAATTATGTTGGAGGCGCTGTTTTTGCAGATGAGTCATAAAACAGAGGTCTTAACCTTGTAATTAAAGATGCAATGGCACGTTTGGGAAAAAAAGAGCACCAGGCGTTCACCCTACTATGTCCTGGCCGAAGTCCAGCCCGGGTAATTTGTCTTCTCCCTACGTAACGCTGTCCCACAGCACCACTGGGATTCAGACTTCAAAAAACAGCCTTGTTGGAGCCTTTTGAAGAGTTGTTACAACCCCCACGGAAGGGGCTACGCACATTAACATCAGGAACGGTGCCTAACGTGCCCAGGAGGTAAAAGGTGACTGGGTGTTTACACAAGCCCAGACACATGCAGGGAGCCATGAGACTAGCTTAAAGGTCAATACGTTAGCAGAAGTGGAGGTAGGAAGGGTAAATCAGGGGCTACATCATCAGCCTCTCCGAGAATCTACAGCAAGAGGCACCTACCCAACTTTAACTAAGCAAAGGAGATGGATTTTGGAAGACAGCACAATCTGGAGAAGAGCGCAATTAATCTTTCCCTGTCACACCTCAGCCCCCTTCTCCCCATATCTCCTCAATCAATTTAGCAGCAGCAAGCATAGCTTATGTCGATGGGATGCCAGCTAAGGACAAGGCCAGCTAGACTGTGCTTCAGCACACGCTCAGCAACAGTCACCAAGGCAAACCCCTCAGCTCTCCACGTGCCTCTCCCTCCACGAGGCTTACGGGATTTTCACATCCCAGGTCTCAGCTCCGTAACCGTGTTTTGCTGGAGAGGAGAGCAAAGGGTTCGAGCTGTGCAGATCTGAGAGCAAGGCAGGGTCCTCTTTGCTCTACCCACCGCCCGACACACACGCCAGCCTCCTCTCCCCATCTCATCTCCACTCTTGGAATTAAAAGAGCTTAACCAAAGGGGCAATTATAAAACACTGCAGCAATCGATGCAAGCGTTTAGTTCAGAGAAAACTCTTAAGTACAGCAGAGATCAACTTTACAACGCTCCAGGTTTTGCCTAAGTTGCAGAAGTGTTTCCACGAACCCCTGCAGCAGCCTGGTGGAAGAGACCTGTAAGCCTGGGGAGGAATTTATCACCCCAGGGCAGGCGTTCCCCCTCTCCACACCAGCACACCACTTCCCTCTGATCCACTAAACCCACACCGCTAATTTCTTTCCTCCAGATCTTCCTTCCGAGTCTTAAAGAGTCCAAGCAAAGCAATTTCAGCACAAGGTCAGGCTTCAGAGACCAAGCTGGAAAGCAATCACCCCAAGGAGCTAAGACACACAGCGCAGCAACTTGAGTTAGCATCTCTCACCAGGAGGTCCACATCCTCACTCTCCAGACTCTCTCATCCCATACCTACAAGTACAACCACAACCACTTGGTCTCCCTGTCCCCAAGCAGAACAAGATGCCATCTTCCATTGTTTACCAAAAAAAGGGCACGTGATGTAGCTCTTCTGACAATTTAGCAGTGCTTTTCATTTTTAAGAGTTAATTTACTCCAGCAAATAAGTTTCTACTGCCATCCCCACCTTATCCCCTGCAGGGTTGTCTATTAGATGAGACGAAATTGGACGGACATCAGAAGTGCCACCACTTTGCTGCTTTTTCAAAGGAAAGCTGCTGACTAGTTTCTCATTCTTTTATGAGCAGTGAATTCAAAGGTGAAAAGAGAAGAGCTTGAAGCACCGGAGCGCTTGCGAAGTGGAAAGCAAAAGCCTCTTTCTCTAGGCTCAGAGGTACAGCCTAAGATTTCAGAAGCAAGTCCTCAGACCTGAAGCAACCGCAGCGACTCCAAGAGCCACCAAGGGGAGGTGGTACATGAAGTTCACCTCCTAACTGGTAGGACAGTCAAGTTTGCTGTAGTTTAAGGTGCTTGGTTTCAGGATTAGGACGGCTCAGATGATCCGCAGTGGGATGTAGCGGACGAGGAGCGAGGACACTTCCTGATTTTTTGCATTCCTCCCATTTTTACATTTACATTTAACAACAAAACCAGACCAAATCCATCCTCCATTATTAAATTCCTGTGGGAAAACGTGTCTCAAATCTAATAACCCATTTAAACTCTCTTCTTTTAAGGGTAGTAATAAGTTCGCTTGAGCCTTCCAATATTAGTGGCTTACAAATAAAAACACATTCTCCGGATACTTCGGTAACTCAATTACAATATTCTGCTGCTGGCATCTTGCAAGTCAACAGCTCTCTGCAGCACAAGCCTTCTACTGAAGCAAAACAGCTCTCTAGCAAGCCCTTCTACACGTGGTACCACAGACTTCAGCTTTTATGACTTCCCTCCAGTAAAACTCTCCCAAGTTCTAGTGTCTTGATACTCAGAGTTCACTGAGATAACACTGCTTTGAAAAAGTTCCTGGAAAGGTACTTTATCCATTCCCCCCCCCATATCTCCAACTTCCCTGGGCAACTTGTTCCAGTGTCTCACCACCCTCCTAGCAAAGAACTTCTCCCTGATTTAGATTAGAAGTTAGAAAACAGATTTTCATTTTAGATTTTTAGATTGCTTTCATTTTGGATTTTGTAAATTTTTAGATTAGAAGCTAGAAATTAGGTTAGAAATTAGAAACTACCTCCTGGTTTAGATTAGAAATTAGGAAGAAGTTCTTCACTAGGCACTGGAACAGGCCACCCAGAGACGCTGCAGATGCTCCATCCCTGGAAATGTCCAAGGACAGGTTGGATGGGGCTCTGAGCAACCTGCTCTAGTGGGAGCACAGCCAGGGGTTTAGAATGAGATGATCTTTAAGATCCCTTCCACCCCAAACCGTTTTAGGATTCTGTGATTTGCAGGCCCTTTAAAATTGGCTGCTTTCAACACAGGCAGCCTGTACATCTGGAGCATATATGTACCCCATAAGTACCAATCAGAAAACATCAGGTGCCTTCATCATCTTTTACTCAAGGTGTGCTCTGAGATCTCCATTTCCACCGCCTTTTTCAAACAGTTTTGCTGGAGCTCTGAGGATATTCCTGAAACACATCAGCACATGCCATGCTTTACCTTGAAGTCAATAAAGCAAAATGCTTAAGCCTTTGAGCAAGAAGCTCAGCTGAAAAAAGCCTTTAAACTTCCCCAATTTCCTCCCGGGAGGAATTATCCATTCTCAGCACAACAGACTGAACTTCTCAGTTACCTGGAAAGAAATCTACTTCCAGAAGATGCGTAGGGCTTTAGGTTTGAAGCAAGGTTTTGATCACTTCAAGCTGACTTCCAGGAGTTTGTCAATCGAGGCTAAAAGTGCCCGTGAATACTATGAAATAGTTGGGCACCAGCTTCCCTGCACAACAGGGAATATTGCAGTTGGTTGCACTACCTCAAAGCACACCCAGGGCCACGTCCAACTTTAACAAATGTATTGTCTCACCCTAGGCTTAGATCTGGGGGAAGATGACAAAGCAGCCCCTATCCAAGGCTCCACCAGACCTGCTGTTTCAATACTAAACTCAGAGCTCACTTCTCACTCTTCGTTCTCTCCATCACACTGAGTCACAGGACAAAGGAATCCTCAGCTGCACAAGTGACCAGGGAGCTGCATCCAGGTTCATGCAATCCAAGGCAGAAAACCAAAGGCAAAAAAAAAAAAAAGGAGAGCCACAAATGACATGCTTCAGATACCTAATAACCAAACAATGCTGCTCCCCTCCTCCATCCCAAGTCAGCAGAAAAATCAGACAGACTTAAGAGAAAAACCACACACAAGAAATAATATCCCCACGGGAAACCTGCAGGAGAAGACTTTTTTCCCCCCTTTTAAATTATGTGGAGCACTGACTGAAAAAAAGGCAGTAATTGAGAGTTAAAAAATAAAAATCCAAACTTGAAGAAAAAAAATCTGTATGCAGCAAGAGCTCAACAGCAGGAGGATGAGGAAGCCTCAAACTCCTTCCGTAACACAACCACATCCCTGCAAGAAGAGCAGGAGGCAAATTGCTCGACGGGCAGCGAATCTCATCACACTGATGAGACGATTGGTTCCAAATGCATCAATATTGCAGGGGTCTCCCACAGAGCATCAGTCGTGCTCTCCAAATATGAGATCCTGGGCAAACTTCAGGGAAGAACCAAGCAGCCAGTTCTCCACGTGGAGACATTTGCTGCAAATTATTTACAACCAGCCAAGTCAGCAGGAGCCAACCGACAGCAGCGTGCAAACAGCTATTTTGCCTGACATTGCCAATACTCATTTCTGTCTACACCTTAAGCAGCTGATCCTTTCCTTCCAGCCTTGGATACTTGAACTGGGAAACGCTGGTGAAAGCACAGCTCATACTGGTACGCTCAGAGATGAGAAGCGTGGCCCTGTGCCACCGTTCTGTGTAATAACTGGCATCCAGGACAAGAGCTTGAGGTTTTACTTGGTGGGGTTTTTTTGTTCCCCCCCCCTCTATGACTAGAGAGGTGTGACAAAACAACAAACCACACAAGTCAGGGTTTCAAAGCCAACGCCATAATTCAAGGAAGTGCAAGACGAGCAAGACACACTTGTTAATTCTTGGGCAGGAAAGTGTCTGCTAAAAGCAGTGTATGAGCACTGCTGCCTCTGGCAACTCCAAGTGTAGACCTTTCCCCAGAAAGCACCACTTTGCATCGATAAAAGCAACGGAAAATAGAGTGGAAAGAACCCAAGAGGGGTAAGAAAACCTGCTGCGAGTCATTAAATGTGAAATAGCATCACTGCTACGGCCCAGAGATTTCCTGGTCTAGTGGGAGGTGCCCCTGCCCATGGCAGAGGGTTGGGAACTAGAGGATCATTAAGGTCCCTTTCCCACCCAAACCATTCTATGGTTTATCTTGAAGGAACGAGAGTCGAGTTCAACTACAGGACTCTTTCCCTGCAGCTTTACAGCCTCACTCCCTCTGCAAGTACCACACAAGCTTTCTCAGTGCAGAAGCATATCCATCCATGGTCCCTCCTGAGCAGAGGCTGAGGGGGAAAAACCTCTTCTTTCAGAGGACACACCAGAGCCCTATGCTTCCTCAATTTACCCTTTATTCACCCCCGTGGTGTAGCAGAGAAGGACTTAGCATAGCCCTAGGAGAAGCAACCAGGCACCACAGAGGACCATCTATGTTTCCCCTCCCCTTGATTATATTCACGTGTCCATCACAAACATCTAAATATTTTCTTAATACTTCTTTCTAGAGCACTACTACTTGGAGATTTAAGCATTAGCAGCCCACCCATCATCACAGTGAAAGACTAAGGGCAGACTCCCCTTTGTCTAAATTCCCCTTCTTGGCTTCTCCTCCTCCTCCTCCTCATGAAGCTGTCAAGCCTTTGAAAACTGGGAGGAGTGACAGATGCTCCAGAAGACTGTGCTGCCATTCAGCAAGACCTGGACGGTTCGGCTGAGAGAAACATGATGAAATTCAACAAGGGCAAGTGCAGGGTCCTACACCAAGGGAGGAATAACCCCCTGCACCAGTACAGGGGAGGGGGTCAGCTCTGTGGAAGATGAGCTGAGAGCGCTGGTGGTCAACAGGATGACCATGAGCCAGCAGCGTGCCCTTGGGGCCAAGGAGGACAATGGTATCCCGAGGTACATCAAGAGGAACGTGGCCAGCAGGTTGAGGGAGGTTCTCCTCCCCCTCTACTTTGCCCTGGTGAAGCCACATCTGGAGTATCATGGCCAGTTCTGGGCTCCCCAGTTCAAGAAGGACAGGGAACTGCTGGAGAGGGTACAGCAAAGGGCTACCAAGATGATTAGGGGACTAAACCACCTTGCTTATGGGGAAAGGCTGAGCAAGTTGGGTCTTTTTAGTCTGGAGAAAAGACGACTTGAGGGGGGGAGGGTGGGGAGGATCTTCTCAGTGCCTATAAACACTTACAGGGTGGGTGTCAAGAGGATAGGGCGAGACTCTTTTCAGGGGAGTCCAAGGACAGGCCAAGAAGTAATGGGCACAAATTTGAACATAGGAAGATCCATCTAAACAGGAGGAGGAACTACTTCACCTGGAGGGTGACAGAGCACTAGAACAGGCTGCCCAGAGAAGTGGTGGAGCTTCCACCTCTGGAGACATCCCAAACCCACCCAGATCTGTTCCTGTGCAACCTGCTCTAGGCAACCCTGCCTTGGCAGGTGGGTTGGATTAGATGATCTTCCAGAGGTCCCTTCCAGCCCCTGTCATTCTGTGAAAGGCACTGAAGGATGGAGGAGGGACTCATCCCCACATGGCATGCCCAGAGGTTTAATGCAGGCAGCAGTATAGTGTACTAGCAGGTGTTGGCACCACTTGGGTCGTAAAGCAAGGGTTTTGTTGGAGACTTTTACCTAAGTAGGTCGATTAAAATATTGTTTGGATGCAAACACCTACAAGAAATCACATTTTGGGGCCTTAAAGACAGTTACAGCCCAAGGAGATTTAAATCTACTACAAACCCCTTCACCCTGGTAAGCGTTCAGAAGATGATAAAGTGTTGGCCACAGCAGATACCCAGAAGGAAGATGTTTTTAAGCAGACAAATCCAATGGCAAATCGCTGCTTTAGCCAAGAGGTTCAGACCTGCAGGGACACAAGCTTTGCCCTCTTCATGCGTAGACACAGCCAAATCCTTCAGCAATCCTTCCAGGAAAGACATTTCTGTTAGTAAAAAGCACTTCAAAAAAGTTGTGTATGTTCAACATACTCCTCTTGTCAGAGAATTGCACAGATATGCCACTTGGCTTTCTACTAGAAGTACCCCTGAATGATTTTCACCATCTCTTTGCTTCCCACAAGGGTTTCATTTCCCCAAAAATTCCCATTTTTAGGACTAAGAGGCCTGAATTACAAAAACTAAGCAATCATTAAGACCCCCTGGGGAAGTGTCCTATTTCTCTGATTTTTGGAGAACATGACACCAGCCCTCTGACATTTCCTAGGCTACCCCATGGGGCAGCAGTCACTTGGACATAAAGTTTTGCTCCATGGAACTATCTAAACAGCGTCCCCCGTCACTGTGTCACCACCTTGTCGTGCCAGGGAGGTGGTGGAAAACACAACTTTATAGCTTCACAGTTCAGCAGGCACTTCAGTGTAGAACCAGGGATTATATGCAAGGAGATGGATATTCTTCTGGTGCAAGAAAACGGTCAGAGGAAGTCTTAAATCATGCCACAATCACTCTGGTAAACGAAACCCCAGAACTAATTTTCACAGTCGCTGACTGTGAAAATAGAAAGCATCACGCTGAAAGGGAAAAAAGCAGGAAGCATCCTCCTGCCTGCTCACTCCCAGGCAAACACCCACCCACACACGAGCTCAGGGATCAGACATATCAGCTCCCAATGCCTGTTCCTCCCTGCACCGAGCAACTCCCCATCTTCATCCCCTCCCCAGCTTCCTCCATAACACCCGTCGCAATAAAACCATCTCTAAAACCATCTCACCGAAGACTGCTGGCTACAGCAGTGATGACTACCAGGGACCTCCTCCCCCCCTAACCCCACCTCACCTTGCCAACAAAACCACCCCAAATCCACGCACGCTCCGGGATGCTGTCAACGGGGCTTGGATTTCCCAGCAGCACCAGGCTGTCCAGCTCGACATAGCCCACCCGTGCAATGAATATCCGAGGGTGCCTCCCAGAGGTGAGCTGCAAGAGGAAGCCACCCTGTAAATTGAGAACCTTGCAGCCCACGGGATCGTGTTTCCTTCTTCTCCAACGGGTTTCTCGGCCAGCGTTCCGTAGGCGAGCGGGACAAGCCACGGAACCAGAGGAACGATGGCACTTTGGGATTTGGCTGGAGGACAAAGAATTTTGGCTTCTTTGCTCCCCCACCTGCCCAGGTTGAAGGGGGGAGGTTTCATTTTGTTGGGCTCTCTCAAAAAACAAAAAAGAGTGATTTAAGAGTTGCAAGGATTTCTTGCATAACTGCTACGTGGAGAGGAGAGAAAGCAAATACCTCCGGAGATCCCACCAGCTGGCAAAGGCCCAAGAACAGACCAGTTGAGGCTCTTCAGTAGACTTCTCCTGAAACGTTTAAATAATTGAGAAAGCCTTAACTCTTACTGACAGCTCTTTCACTTGCAGGGCCTTACCAAAAAACCTCCTAACTCTTAATTACAAAAAAAGAAATATACCGCAACGGCCCCAAATCTTGGTCAGGGTTGAACGTAGGTTCAAAAAGGTGCCCGAGATGATTTTTTTTTTCCTCTGCTGAAATGCTTTCCTTGCACAGGCAGGTCTTCCAGAGGCCACCACCTGCCACTTATCCGCAGCAGTGCTGTGTAGAACATGCCAAAACGTGGTGAAGAGACTGCCTGTCAACGTTTCACTTGCTCGGGGCTATTCCGAGGACGAGAGCTGTTCCTTGCAGTGGTTCGACTCCGTTAAATACTGCAAAAAAATTCTGCACCAGCAAGATGTAAACCAGCAAGACCCCTTCTTCGGGGTCATGCGGAAGAGAAGCTCCAGCACCACCAGTTTCACACTCTAGAACCACCCCCCCCCCCCCCCCAGGGTACCAGGACTATGACTGGGAATCAAAAGTGCGTGTCTATGAAGTTTTTATCTCCTAGCTTACTGCCACCAGAAATGAGAACAGCTGCTCAAGAGGCAGCAACATCTGGGCCATGCTTTTGCAGCAAAGTTTCTCCTGCATCCCTTTCCCACTAGCAACCCCCCCCCCCCCTCCCCAAAAAAAGGGCATCTGGATGGAACAGGAGACCAGCTCTACTTCACACAAACCCAGAAGTTCAGTCCAAACCAAGATCTATCCTGGAAACACAGAAAGATACTGAAGGAGAGCAGCAAATCCAGGCACCTGACCACTAAACACATTCTTCAGTCATGGTCCCAGGCAAGACACAGAAACAAAAACCTCCCCCCTGCCATTAAAAAGTGAACACAGTCCAAAGGACACCCAAACAGCAGCACAGCAGCCCTCCACATCCTCAATCCCCCCCCCCCACCCCAAGAACACAGGGATTTCAAATGACGACAGGCTTGGCAAGGTAACACACATCACCCCAGACAATTTATACACATCAGAGCCACGGAACAGCAGCAGCAGATGTGATTTTGCTGCCCATCATCAAGCCCAACATAAAAACGTGCAGGTCTGGTGGCAACGTAAGTGCAGACTGACAATCCCTGACAGAGCATGATTCAGGAGGACACTGTTTATGGTTCGTCTACACGGCTTCCATGGCTACAGGACCAGGGATGATGTTTGCTAGCATTTTAGAGACAGACTACATACATGCATTTTGTTTTTGCTCAGCATGCTACTTCCCCCCCACCACGTGAAACATCAGTGTGGAAAGCCTCACGGGCAGGCTGTTAAGATGTTTCATCATAAATTCAGAGCTAATGCAGAACAGGTAAGGTCTCTTGTGCTCATCTCCCCGCGCACATCTCGAAACTCCATTCAAACCCTGAGAGGCAGAGCTCTGGTTCGCCTAAACTGAATTCAGAAGAGGTACCCTCCATCCTTAAAACACAACAGCACAGAGACACCCAGCACAGGCAAGAAATATCAGCACTAAGCAGCAAAGCCCATTGGAAAATAAAAATTAACAAATAAAATAAAATGCATCAAGTACTGCCTTACTTTAGTGAATTAAATAATTAAAGAGCTGGCAGAGCTGGTTTTCTAAATTTCCAGTCCAAACGCGTCGCCCAGCAACAGTAGTGCTTGACTTTAGGGTTTGGGGTTTGTTTTTTCTTTTCCTTCTAAGACTACAACTTACCTGCACTACTTCTTTAATAGAGATGCTGTTCAAACACCTTCCATACCCCTCCTGGCTGCTCAGCACCCACCCCCCCCCACCCACCACACTTGCTCCCAAATGCCACTTGCTCAGGTGGCCAAAGCAGCGACGGGCTCGTGGTTTCCCGACAGCTCCGATATTAATCCATCCGGAGCATCTTTCATCCCTCACTTCCAATTGGCGAGCAGCAGATGGGTGGAGTGAGAAGGCGACCCGTTAGCTCCCAGATGGGTACCTCCGACCCGGAGCAGCGATGCTGATGTGCCCGCTAACTTCACACCCCTGGAGCACCTGCTCCGTGTGCCACCAGCCGAGCTTGGCCTTGGGCTCCTCCAGCCCACCCGGATCCCGAAGCCTCTCAGAAGCTATTTGGTAGCAAGGAAGGAGGGGGAAAAAAAAAACCAAAAAAGCCCATATAGAATCATTAAAGCGACCCCGCGTTTCAGAGCTGGCGGGTTTTGCTGGCTGCTCTTTGGAGAAAGCTCGTGTGCCTCCTTAAAGATAAAAAAAAATAGGAATAAAAAGCTTTGTGGCAGCCAGGCTCAACTGAAGTGAGAAGATACTGTACCTTACAGACAGAAGTACAGGGAAAACAAGAGGATGTGAAGATGCAGGAAGAAAAAAAAAGCAGGGGGGGGGGGAAGCAACCCAAACCTGCCGCTGAAAGGTAGATACGGCAAATTTAAGAGAGACAGCAAATTTCTTAAAGATACAGCTGCTGCACTCCGTGAGCTCTCGCAGGGCTGGGCTCGGATGGGTTTTTCCCCCCATGCTACCCAGGATGAGCGGAGCCGCACGGGCAGCGGCAGCAGCGCAAGGGTTAAGGCAGGCGTTGGATGAGGAGCCTGCAGAAGGGAAGGAGAAACAGGGCAAGAAGTCTCTGTGCC